>CAIGRH010238499.1:0-10817 GCA_903798295.1 Fraxinus nigra | reverse complement strand
TCTGTGCCAGTTTTCTCCGATCATTTTCTTTTCATTTTTAAAATAAATTCCCTCGGATTTCCTTACGCACAATGGAAGAAGAAAATTCAGTTCAATTTTCTTTCGAGCCACTCCACCACGCCGAGGAAAATGGCCACGGCTGGCAAAAAGTGACCTACGCTAAAAAACAAAGGAAAAATAAAACGACGTCGGATTCATCTAGGGTTGAGTCTAATGGATCTTCTGCTGTTCCGGAGAAAAATAACGTATTTAAGAATTTGGAGAAGAACGCGGAGGCTCGTCGACGGGCATTGGAGGTGCAGCGTGCTGCAGCCGCTATTTATGATGAGGATGATGCGCCGGTGAGATCGAAGAAGAGATGGGGGGATGATGACGAGGAAGATGATGGAAACGATGAGGATGGTAATCTGAAGGAGAATGTTTCAATGGAGGCGAATAAGAAAGAGAAGCCGAAGAAGGTTAAGAAGCCTAAGGTAACGGTGGCTGAGGCAGCTGCGAAGATCGATGCCTCGGATCTTGCTGCTTTCCTCTCTAACGTGTTGGTGAGTTTCTTTCGTTCTTTTTTTTTTCTTTGTGTGTGTGTGTTTGTGTGTTTTTTTTCCCGACTTTTCATTTTTGTGATGTTTTAATTTAATTTTGTTGAATTTTGAAATTTTTTCGATTTTTTGTCTTGGTGTACTAGGTGTCGTATGAGGGGCAGCAGGACATACAATTGATGAGATTTGCAGATTATTTTGGGCGTGCATTTGCAGCAGTGAGTTCATCGCAGTTTCCGTGGCTGAAGTTGTTTAGGGAGTCTACGGTGGAGAAAATTGCTGAAGTGCGTTGGTTTTCTTCTGTTGTATTATCTACGCATTTTGGAGAAGCTGGGATTTCTTAACATGCCTAACAGCATACACATGAACGTTGGTGGTTTGCACATAAATGTCTATTTGCATTCATTAGCATGTTTTAAGATTCAAGAAAAATATATGAAGCTGATAAATTCTGATTTCGATTTAAGTGGAACAGATAATGATATACAGGGTTTTGAAGGTTGTTGAGTTTCATATTTTCAGTAGCTAATATGTTAGTAAGTTGGAATATATAAAGCATTTACACTAGAGTGGTCCTAATATTAGCAGAAGACTAATATGGAAGGAAGATATCATCCTCTCTATCTTTGCATTTGGGAGATATCATAAGGAAAGAAGATATAGCTGAAAACTGATGAACGCTGCGAGTAGCGACCACAAGCAATTTATAATATCATATCACTCATTTTGTGTGGAAGAGGACAATTCAACTTGGGACAGTGAAAGCGAGTGGTTCCTGTATTAGATAATCATGATCCCTGGTTTACTAGATATTCTGACATTTTTGGGTTTATGCTTCAAGTCATGCATCATTTATTTTTGGATTTTGATTTTTTTTTCTTTCCTGGCACTATATGATGCTTAGAGATCTAATGTGATGATTTTCATTGACAGGTCCCCGTCTCATATATTTCCGAAGCCGTTTACAAGACTTCGGTTGACTGGATCAATCATTGTTCCTATGAGGCACTTGATTCTTTTGTGTTGTGGTCACTGGATGGCATCTTTGCTGACTTTGCCACTCAACAGTTGGGGTCCAAGGGCTCAAAGAAAGGAGTGCAACCAACATCCTCGAAGTCTCAGGTCAATGACATTTTATAATTTTTTTTCCTGCTGTAAATATTAAGTTGGCACCTTTATTGCATTCTTGGTAGGGCATTTGAGTGTAATTTTGATAGTGGTTATTTATGTGGGCACTTCTATTACTGCAAGGGACCATCTAGAATCTTGAAAATGCATTTGACGCATGGAAAGAATCTGGCGAATTGTAGATGTGGAAAGTTCTGGGGGTGTGGGTTTTCTTTCTCTAAATATTCTCATGCCCCCTCCCTCTTTTCCCTTTTTCCACGCGTTACAACTTTTTATCTTGTTATATTTGCAGCATTTGTTGGACAATTCAACTATTAGAAAGAAGTTTACTTGAATGTTTGGCCGCTTCACATCTAATTGTCTTGCACTAGGGTTGTCAGTTCCCATGCCCCCTTTCCAAATGTCTTCTTTCAAATTTTGTTAGTGCTATGTCTGCAGGCAACACAAGGGTTGCACGATCATCACTTTCTTTTAAAAGCGTCTACCTTCAATTTTTCTTGCTCTTGCCCCTCCTTTCTACATCTTACATGTAACACTTTCTATGGAATTTAGTTTGTAAATTGGAGTCCAAGGTTTTCATCTCCAGAAACCTGTGAATGTTTGGGCAATTTCTTCTGCTTTTCTTGTAACAAGTGATTTCCTTCTTTGCCTAGCATTTTTACTATTTTTCTTCTTTCCAAGAACTTTGTAACTGCTAGGACAATTTCACCTCATATTCTCCTATAACAGTTTTTCAAATTTTTAGGATATGACTGCGGCATACTGTTTCTTTATTCTTCTGGATTAATCGACAAGAGGAGGACCCTCATGAGCCATACTCAGATAAATGTTGTCTTTCTATATGTGGATTCCTTTCTGAATCCATAGAGTCAAACTTTTAAAGAAATTGTGTCCATGTATGCTAATTTGTTTCAGCTAGTATGGGAAACTCTAGCTTAGATGGATCCCAGCGCCATTTAGAAATTTGTTTAAAGAGTTTTGACAAAGCCTACTTGTTTAAGGAAAAAACAGCAAAACAACTTCATGGTCCATCTCCTGCGAGAAACTTTAGGGAAACGAAAGGCTTCGAAGAGTTCGAAACATTAATCAAGGATATAATTTATGAGGGATGGAATGTCTGGTTCTAGGTTTTTATTTACCAGGCCTTTCTTGTTCCCTTGAATAGTGAATGTAGAATATTTTCCTTGATATTTTACCATTTCTGGGCAGAGATGACTATGCAAGGGATCGCTTAAGATTTGGGAAATTCGCTCATGTATTAGGTCATCTCAATATTTTCCACCTTTATAAAAAGTTAGCGAGCCTCCTTTCGGCTTGTCATGGTAAAGAGAAAACAGATAGAGACGTAAGCCCGAAAACACATTGTAATCCCATTGTTCTTTTATATTACAATTTTGCAGCGGCGTCAGTGGACGCGGGTGGACGTAGCTCTCACATTGAGAGCGTACCACCTTAGATTTTGTGTTTTTTTTTTCCTTTCATTTTCTATTTCGTGTTATTATTGCTCTCGATTTTAATCCATAATACATGAAAGGAATAAGTAGAATTTGGCAAATTGTGGTTTAAATTACCCTTTCCAAGGAGAGTCTTGGATCAATTGTTTTTGAAAATGGTCGTGTTGGTCCCCAACCTCAAGGCTATAAGAGGCCTTGATTGGTAGCAGGTGTATTGATTATAAACTTTGAGGCACCAAGTTGTTGCAATGGTTTGTTGAGGAACCTGGTGCTATCTTCTATTAGAATCCTCATTGGCACCTGAATGGAGTTAGCATTTCGGAGGATGCATCTCAGTAGGAGATGCTGGGGTGGTAACTTCTATTTTTTACGCCATACAGATACACAGAACCTGAAGTCAATCATCATCTCTTACATGCTTAGGATTGGTCCATTTTTTAACAATCCAAGTTGTTCAACTATTTTCCACTTTGAAGTGGTTTACTATTTACTAATGTTAAATGCTTCTTTCACATTCTTACCATTGATCAATATATTGTTTCGTTGATCGATCCATAATATGCCCACCCATCCTTATCTATGTAGCCTGTTAATGACATATTTTTTGTTCAATTTAATATTTGTACCTTGACTGATGTATATCTTACTTTATGTTGATATGTCAGGTCGCCATCTTTTTAGTTTTAGCTATGGTATTACGCCGGAAACCTGATGTTCTAATTAATGTATTACCGAATTTGAGGGAAAACAAGTATCAAGGGCAAGATAAGCTTCCAGTTATTGCATGGATGGTAGTGCAGGTGAGCAGTTAACCACTTTAGCGTCATTGTCAATCATTAGCGCTTCTTTCTGAAAAGCCGAAGTTGAGCCTTTTTGTGTAGGCCTCTCGAGGAGATCTGGCTGTAGGATTGTACTTGTGGGCACATCATATTTTGCCTATGCTTAAAGGCAAATTGGGCTCTAACCCACAATCTAGGGATTTGGTTTTGCAGGTTGTGGAAAGGTGATTTTCTCTTGAAATACTTTTACAGCTTGAAACCAACCTGTTTTATGATTTCTTTTCATTTAATTGATAAAATCACTTCATTCTGTGTCAGAATTCTGTCAGCCCCAAAAGCTCGTGGTATATTAGTAAACAGTTCGGTTAGAAAGGGGGAGCGCTTGATTCCACCTGCATCGCTTGACCTACTGCTACATGTAACCTTCCCTGCATCTTCTGCACGAGTCAAGGTTGGAATTATTGTAGAACTTTTATAATGTTAATTAATAGTTCCAGCCAGTATCCTGTCTTGTCCTACTCAGTACTCAGCATCCTTGTACATTGTCTCTTCAGTGCATTATTTATCGATCTTCGGGTATGTATTTCAGGCAACCGAAAGGTTTGAGTCAATATATCCAACTCTGAAAGAAGTTGCTCTTGCTGGTGCTCCTGGAAGCAAAGCTATGAAACAAGTATCACAGCAGATACAGGCCGTAGCTGCAAAATCAGCTCAAGAAGGTGATTTTCAAAATTTAACTGACACCTTATTCTAAAGATTCTCTTTTAAATAGTTAGTTAAAAACACTAAAGCACATGGTGAGTTTGATAAACTGTTATTTACAGAGATTCCAGAGCTAACCGAGGAAGCAGTTAGCATATTTATCTGGTGTTTGACTCAGAATCCTGATTGCTACAAGCAATGGGTAAGCTTTAGTTGGTACTTTGCATTCCATCAGGCTGTGCATTAGACTGTTAATGCTGCAAATTTATGTAAATGATGTTGAAAGCTTAATTTTACATCAGCCATGCACAATCCTGTCTAAAGCCAATTTCTTCACTTGAAGTGACTTGCAAGCTTTGATTTTACCTTCTCTAACAATTTATAGCAATTTGTTATTTAAAATATGACTCTGTATTACCCTTTTGGTCATTTATAATGGCATTCACCTAAAAATTCTCTCTAAAATTGATTTAAACAGGATAAGATCTATATGGACAACATAGAGGTTAGCATTGCAGCCTTGAGGAAGCTTGCCAAGGAATGCAAGGAGATTCCATTGCAACAGTCTTCTCTCGAAGCATTGAGGCAAACTCTAGAGATTTTCAGGCAAAAAGTGGGTATTTATTTTCTGACATTTCATCACGATTAGCTGGTAGTTCATCCTGTTCGAGTCTAATTGTAATGGCTTTAAATTTCCTCAAGTACATACACTCCTGCAATGCAGTCTTGCAGACATACTTGTGTATAAGCTTGTAACACTGGACTTGTTTTCTGCCATCTTTGTCCACAGAACGGGAAAGCATTAGCTGGTGGAGTAGATGTTGCTCACCAAGCTTTCTTCAAAGATGCAGATAAATACTGTAAGGTAATATTGGGCAAAATATCACGTGGACACAGTTGTGCCAAAACTGTGGCCGTTGCGTTTGTGGTACTGGCAGTGGGAGCAGCTATAATCTCCCCAAACCTGAATGAATGGGATTGGGACAAGTTTTCTGCTTTGTTCAATGCTCGATAATCCTTCCTAAAATAAAATTTACAGCCAAATCTGAGAGACGCAAGACATTGGGTTTTTTACCCTTCAACGTGGGCAAAACCATCCGCATTTGCGTGAATAATGTCGCAGAAGAGATAGATTTTTGTGTAATAGCTAGTACAGATAGTGTTATTCAAAGTAGAATGGTTGAAAAATTATCACCGCGGAAAAGAAGCAAATTCTGTTGTGGCATTTCGAACTGGTTTTGCTTGCTTGCTTTTTTGGTTTAGGGAGGTCATCCATGAAGTAATTCAACTGACTACTCTTTGTTTATGCAAAACGATCGCCTGAATCCATACTTGTTTTTTCTTTCTTATTTGGCTTTTGGGAGATTTCATTTGGAAGGAATTAAGGATACCTTTTAAAATTTATCGTCACTTAATTTGGTTCAACTTACAACATTTTCCAGAAACTTCTTGTGATATATTTTCCAGTTATATGTTTTAGCCAATGTTTTGTAAAAGATATACTTCCTCCGTCCATAAAGGTATATTTGTATTTTTATTTTTCGTCTAGGCCACTTTTTTTTTTATGTTAAAAGCATAAATGATTTTTTAGTTTTCTAATATATTCTTATTTAATTTGTCCCTTTTTCGTCTGGTAGCAGGCGGGTACAGCAGTGAACTTTCTATTTTTATTTTTGTTTTTTTTTTTCTAAAAGTTTTACAGGGCTTTATTTTTTTGGGTGGCTCGGCTCATCACGGGCTGAAAATGGCACGGGCCATCCTGTGTGGTTCGTCAAGCCATGCAGGCTAGCTCGGGCTCAAGTCAACTCCCCAAAATAGGGCTCAGCTCGAGCCATGAGTCGGGCCAGCTAAGGCTTTTTCCAAGTCGAGTCACTCATGAGCCAAATTGTTAACCCTAGAAAAGGGTTAGTAAAACAAATTTGATATAAATTACTTTTCAAGTACCTTAGTGACCATGTTATATTGATGAATTTGTGACATTTGATATATTAGAGTGGCTAATGATAAAACAAACAGACTTGATTTGTTGGAGTGAATGAAGAGCTAATGTATTTCCCCATAGTAAGGTTTAATTGAAAATGAAGCAAATTATTCATTGTCATAAGAACTCTTGAGCCATTGTTCCAATTGACCCCTGAATGTCAAAAGTGTCTTTTAGGTAATCTCGCAAGTCTTACGGGATGGAAATGATAGGGCAATAAGGCGTAAAATGCATCAAACATTTCTTCTTTGCCAGGCATTCTACAACTTGCATGAAAGTGGTTGAAAATGGGAGAATGTATATTGATAACATCACTTACTTTTTTCACTCTCTTGTATTGGACAAGATATACTTACTTTTTTCACTCTCTTGTATTGGACAAGATATAGCTACAGAGAGACCTAGCAAATAATGGGAATAGTTTTTGCGTTTAAAGTTTAACTAATGGATATAAAGTTTGAGAGCGATATTATTTTGCCTTTTCATTTATACTTTTTGTTGCACCTCATTGGACAAGGTTTCAAGCATTGGTCACGTATCACCAGTTTCGGCTTGCACTCCACGTACTGTCCTACCTAATGTAGCAAAGGTCATTGAACATAGCTAGTCGAAGTGATGTCTCATTTCTGTCACGGTGCCATGTAGAAACCAATCCTCCAAGATTTGGACGAGGTGCTACGACTTGTTGCATACAAATTCAAAGTGAGTAGCTTTTAAAAGCATGAAGACATCTTCCTGCTTCACCTCTTTCAAAAGATCTTTTGTACAAGATCTTGCACGATCAATAGATGTGACCACTTTACATCTGCACCTCTTAGTTAACTTCTCAATTTACTTTTCAAATGTCAGGTCCAGATCATAGGATGTTCATTTTATAGAATCATTAGATGTTCCTAAATCTAGAACTGCAAAACTGATGTTTAGGAAGACATGCCTCGACTGTTAAGATAAGTTCACGTGTCGTTTCATCAAACGGTGACCAATTCACCTCTTCTATTAATAAAACTTTACACTTAGTAATGCAATTTCACACTTTCAATAATATTATTGCCCACTCTTGTTATTTTCTCTCTACAACTTGGTACATGTACACATACTTATGGCTCACTTCTTCTGTCCCATACCTAAATATATAAGTTGATTGACTTGACAATCGGAGTGCTCGCGATCGCCTCCCCCACCGTCAAAGAAGGTCATGTGCTTCAATAAATTGTCAAAGTTTTACGTGTGGACGTGATTGAAGTTGGCATCTGTTGATCATGTCGTCAATAAAAAATTGAGGTCAACACTTCTTTCTAAAATTAATTTTTTAATCCAAGTGGCATGAATTTTTTTGAAAAACGTGTGGTTAAAAAAGTTTTGAGTTTAAGTGCAAAATTGTTTTGCCCCTATCTGATACCAAATTTTTTATAACTCATTTTTCTTTAAAGTCATTTTCAATCACATTCTCCTGATAAAATAATTAGTCAATTTTTTCCTACTTTAATCATACATTCTAAAAAAAATCATTTTTTCACAAAATCTATTGTTAAAACCTATATCAAATAGGGGGCTGCGAACATAGACTTCTTTCCTCATGCTAGTAAGCTAGCCAGACTGAAACTGGCCACACAAACTCGAGCCCGAAAGAAGAGGAAATATCCTCTTTCTCTGGTCACAAAACCCAATGTTGAATTCGCGTTCGGGGTACCTGTGAACCCCCACATGTACCTCAAGCAAATCTCATCCAATTTTGTCTGTGTTCGATATACTAAGATCAAACATCCAACAACATATATTTTTGTCTCTCACTGCAAAATTGGGTTTGTACTTATCTTTGCTCGAAACATGCATATAGTATCTTACCTAATGCATGAGCATGTTCTCCGTCTCATTTTGCCGATGAGACTCTTGACAGTATTCATGCATGTTAGAATTGTTGAAGACAAGATTTAAATAAATAATGCGCTAATAGTTTATACTTTTAGATAAGATGGTTAATGTGATATCAGAACCACACCAAGCCCCAAGGGCCTGTCTGGCACCAATTTGTGCAAGATTTTCATCAGAATTTTTACCGTTGTAAAATGCAAATGGGACCCAATGTGAGAAAGGAATTTAGAAGGAAAAAAGGNTGCAAAATTGGGTTTGTACTTATCTTTGCTCGAAACATGCATATAGTATCTTACCTAATGCATGAGCATGTTCTCCGTCTCATTTTGCCGATGAGACTCTTGACAGTATTCATGCATGTTAGAATTGTTGAAGACAAGATTTAAATAAATAATGCGCTAATAGTTTATACTTTTAGATAAGATGGTTAATGTGATATCAGAACCACACCAAGCCCCAAGGGCCTGTCTGGCACCAATTTGTGCAAGATTTTCATCAGAATTTTTACCGTTGTAAAATGCAAATGGGACCCAATGTGAGAAAGGAATTTAGAAGGAAAAAAGGGCTGGGTGCAGGCGCAACATTTACGAAAATGATTAAAATCTGGTATAAAATTCCTCCCAGACACAGCCCAAATACTTGGATGAAAGTCCCACTGCCACGGTGCCACCCAGTTAGAAATTTATGGACGTGTAAAGTCTTTGATCAAGAAATGAATACGTTCTGCACCTATGGACGATTTAAATGAAATCATGTGATGAGATGGTTAAAAGTCATGATCATGTTTGTGTTGTAACTAATTATAAACATCTTTAGCCGTACAGCCAACTTTGGTATACATATTTACCGATATCAGACGCAATTGACTGTTTCATAATTAAGTTTCCATTATAAATGCAAAATAATTAGAAGTCAATACTAATTTACTCCATTAACAGCTTGTGAACTGATGAGAAAGATCTCGTGGAGCCCAGTTCCACGTCGCCTCGTGGATATCTTGAAGAAATCACGCCTAGATTTTACAACGAAAAGCTACTTCTCTCCTGTAGTGAGGTGGGAAAGATCACCTCAGCTGACATAGAATCTGGTCTAGAAGACATTTTTGAACAAAAATCTTTGACAAGTAAGCGAGTTACTTGCAAAATAATTACTTTTCTTTAAGAAACACGAAAGGTTACTTGTAACATTTAGCCAATGTCTGACACATATTCTTTCAAAACTCATTTTTAACCACACATATTTCAATAAAATAATATTTTTCATCACATCGATAACTTTTCTTTACTTTTTAACCACACATTTCTCATCGTATCACTGTTTAAAATACATTTATTTCTCAATAATATCCATCAAACACACTCTTACTTTTTCTTGGGCTTAACCAAACATGTCGACATTATCAGAGAGAGAGAGAGAGAGAATGTAGTACTGATGACAAGAAATGATTGTCTTTATTAACAAATTAATTATGAGAAAGTCAAGTTTAATTTAATTATAGTGCAATTGAACACATTTTTTTTTCAATAATATATAATTTTACAATTCATAAATAATAAAATAATAATTCACAACTAATAGTTGTTAACTAGGAACATGCTCCCTTGGATTCTTTGTATTATTTAAATATTGTTTATTGGTGGGTAGCTGTACAATCTTGTCTACTTTTAAAATAAAAATATATATTTTTCTAATAAATTTCAAAATATTAAGAGGGTGTGTGGTGAAAATTAAAATCAGATTAAAATTGAAAATATAGTTGTTATTGTTGACTTTTATTAGACGGGTGAGACCCAATAACGATCATATTTTCAATTTTAATTGAATTTTAAACCGTATCAAACAGACTCTAAATAAAACTTTCTCAAAACAATGATAGACGGCAGGTATTGTCATCAACGGCAACGGGCCGCCAAAAACCACCCAACCCATCCCAACAAAAGTAAGCACAACCCTTTCAAGGGAGAAAGAAAAAATTGGAAAAATTACCAAGGAGGTCCTTCAACTTTTAGGTTTATTTTATTTTAATATCTCAATTTTGATATAATTCGATCTAAATTTCGCATTTTTGTTCAACTAGACCGTTGTGTTCGTGACTCTTAGCCAATTGAAAGTTAGTTTGTAGAATAAATTGAAATAATTAAAATTCTTAATTTACTAATTCAAACATTTTATATGACAGAAACTATTTGTTTAACATCAAACAACGATGAAAAAAAGTCGACATGACAGTTGAAGGAAAAAAAATGAAATGAGTAATTAATATGAAATAAACTTGTAAGTTAGGTGGTCTCTAATTAAAATCTGTCAAAAAAAAAAAAAATAGAAGAAGAAGAGGAGAAAAGCAAAGGGAAAATCCATATTTGTA
>CAIGRH010238423.1:0-13042 GCA_903798295.1 Fraxinus nigra | reverse complement strand
TTTTTTTTTTTTTTTTACCGAATTTCAATTTCTATGAATAAAGAGAGCTAAATATTAAGGGATGCCTCTCTAGCATCTTATACTTCACATCACATAACATCAAAAAATCCATCAAGAACAAGAGGCAAGTTCAATATATTTTGGAGAGAATATCAAAACTACGAGGAAATCGAAAGCTAATCACATTAAGAACTTTAAGATTTAAGAGTTTGAAATTCAAGATTAAAACTTATTGTATTAATTCATATTCCGAGTGAAATCATTTCATTATTTTTCTTGTAATATCATAAAAATCATGCTCAGTTAAATCATCATCTGCATTAAATGAATGTCTTTTTTTTTCTCTTATTTCTAATTCAAACTTGTAGTTATTATATTTTGATTTTCTTGATTGATCTTATATGCTTTGTTGAATTATTTAATCAATATCCACCAATTAGGTTATTATTTAGTCACTATAGTGCTAGAAGGTTCTAATAAATTAGAACTTTGCAATTTCAACAAATGGCAATAGATGATAGTAATAACATATATGATATGTGCAATCTTATTGATAATCGCGTACACGAAAGTGTTACTTTTCATATGAATTCGAGATATATGATCAGATCGTGTTTAGAATAAGTTTTTAACTTAGCTCGAGAAAAATAGTTAAATATAATTGAATTATCAATTATCAAGAACACGTAAATATTAACAACTAAATAGGTTGAGAATAAGAAAATAAAGATAGGTAGATTCATAAATCCAACAGGTTCATTCATTCATTCATATAAAACAAAGCATTTACATGATTTGTAGAATAAAATAATATCTTTTGTGTTACAAATATTCGAATTTGATAACAATTTAAAACTTATTTCCTGTGAAAAGATACTCTAAATTCATCACATTATTCTTATCAATGATGTACACTTACAAATTTTTACACAAACACAGCGTATTTGTACTTCTAGATGATTAAATTATAATGCGCATATTCGGAAAACATTCTAATTTTCTGATGATAAAAGTCAAATATTAGTTACAAGCTCTAGATTTTTCCCAGCAACTTAGGAATCCAAACAAGCATGATGTCTGATTTTCCTTAAAAAGCAAGAATTATGGTGAATTATTACTTCGTTGTTTTATAATAAAATTTTATAGAATTTGGAGAAATTACTCAGCTTTTGTTTGATATAAATCAGAATTTAATTTAATTTTTTTCTAAATGAAAGTCAACAATTAATTTTAACAACATATTTTATGATATCAACAACTTTTTAACCACAAATCTCATCAAATTTTATCAAAATCGATTAAAACTCTAATTTTAATTTCCACAAACAGGTGCTAATTCTCAAATGTCAAATCAGTATTTGTAGACAAATTATTTTATCAAGCAAAATCTAATTAGCAGGAACAAATTTTTGTTTCCTAAATTGCAAGTTCACAATAAAATAGTTCGCGCAACTTCGTCATAGAACTAACGTTATCCTCTATAATTTTGAGATATTTCTAAACTCTATTTTCCGGGCAAAATAGCACTTCATGTTATAATTTACAATCTCATCTCATCATATTAAAAAGCAGACTTTCAGATGTAATTGAGATATTGGGGTGAGCATGGTACTTGTATTTTCACCAAATGTTTTGTCAAATTTTATCCCACATTTCAGAGATGCGCCAGTTTTTAAAAGGACCTATAACTGTGCACATTCATTTTACTTTTAACCATCGAACATGTCAAACCATGGGCACAATAACCAGTAGAGAAATCACAAAGGTAATTTAATATAGCCAATTGGAAAAGGAAAATATCTTGAGACATCACTTGTACTTCAACCTCTGAACCTTGAATACACGAAACACGACCTTTAAAAAAGGGGGAAAAAATAAATAAAATAAAAAACAAAACGTCAAGAAGCATAGGTCACAGGACAAAATAAATCAGTAACAGAATTACAAAAGCTTGTTCCATTACTTCTTGAAATTGAAGTGTGTACAATCCCCCAATCGCAGAGCTGAAAATCACTTGAATTTTATCCATATTTAGATGCTCAATGCACTGCTCCCCGAACTTTAACTCCACTACCAATTATTCTACCAACAAAATCCATTTTCTGGCCTTCGAACAATGATAAAACTACTTCAATTATACCAAATAACGAGAGGAGCAAGGAGTGCCTCTCTTTTAAAATGACACCAATTTTAGGAATAAAAAACAAAATGTAAACATGTCTAGCACATTGAAATGTTTTAGTTCTATTGAAAACGTCCTTGCTGCCTTAGTAATAATTTAATAATCTATTTGCCGAAAACATGTGGTTGACAAAATATGAAATCCTCCTCGAGCACAACCCAAAAGGAAAGAGATTGCAATCATTGACTGTTCAAGCCACAAATATATTCAAAAGGTAAAAGACAAGGTATCGACTTGCCAGCACCCGCAAGACATAAATTCAGACAATGCGGCACAACCTAAGCCTCTTTCACCCGATTTTAGTTTGCACCAAGGCTCTCCTTTCTTCAAGATTTTAGTTGCAAAAAGTAAACTGTGTAAGTAGTCTTGTCCTTGAGTTTTAATCCAGCAACTTGTCAACCAGCTCCTAGCTATTCATCGTGTCATGTTAACAAAACCTAAGACCTAAAAATGTGAGAGGTGAAGCTTAGGTTTATGATTGAACAAATTATACTCCAAAACTGCATTTTTATGCTGAGGCGCTTTCATACTTGGGTCCCGTAAAGCAAGGGAAACAAACATGAAAGCAAAATCACAAATTGCTGTCAGTTTGGAACAAGCATGCAGTACTCTCAATAGAAGTAACACTCACCTGATAATTCAACCTACCTTTTAGCAGCAGTTTGGAGAATATCCACTTGCCTCTATAAAGACATTCACACAGCTCATATCAATCCATAGCCATAAAAATAACTCCCCCGCCAAGTACATAAGGATAACAATGGAGAAAAGGGGGTGCTCAAAGTAAGCGAACAACCTACCTCTGTCTCCAGTTAGAGAATAAATCCATGAATGCAATAAAATAAAAATCTCTCCCCCAGAATATTAGTACATAAAATGCTCTGCTTCAAGTTTTAGTATGGACGTGAACGGTTTCCGCCATGATAGTTCCTATTTGGACCTGAACCACCACCGTCTCTACGTCTGTCACCTCCGTAGCCACCTCTACCACCTCCCCTGTAAAGCAAGCCATTGATCAATACTAGAAAGTATAAAAAAATTAAATACCATTATGGGTAGTATACTATTGTTCTCGAAAACCAAGTTCCAAATATAACGCGGACACAAGAAAATGTGCCTATTTAGGGCAATATATATATATATTGAAACAAAAAGGAAATTAAGATCTTGAAAAACACACAAGTGAAGATGCATTAGTTAAATTAACAGGAAAGTTAGAACTAAATAACTACAAATCCTAAGCCAAATACAACTAATGCGAACTTAACTGCCTGATGTTTAGACAGACTGACTCAATAAGGGGAATTTGTCCTAGATAATAGTCAACTGAACCCATTAATTACCTTCAGTGGCTCGTCTGCCCCCACCGTTTTCAGTAAGACGAGAAATAATGTGACGAGTATTTGCCTTTTCGTACCAGTTCGTCCTAGGATGGGAGATATTAGTTTCACCATGCTACTCGCTGCCAAAAGGTACTGGTTGACAAGGTTATTTTGCTGACTAACTTCATCACAGAATTTCCTGGTCCAATATTATCAACTCTAGAGCTTTACACTGAGTAGCATCCTAGTTCCTTATTCTAAGCTCTCACCAGAAAGTAGAAGGGCCATGAGGCGAAGGGATAACTAAATTAACCACGTCCTTACTATCCACATATATTATCAAATCAAAATCAAACCAATCACATATCTAGAGAGACCCTACTTTCTATCAACACATACTGCGTACATGCGTAATCGAGCATCCGCAAAACCATTACTCCACAAATATATCACATTGTACCCCATACATGTGGAAAACTACATTTGATGTGCATAGAGATCAAAATGTTTTAAATATTTATCCAAAATCTAAGTCATTCCAATCTAAAGTAACATATCCCCAATTGCATCAAATCAGAGTTGGCTGTAACATGAAAGTAATACATGATTAATTAAGCTTGAAATTCACATATAAGTAATTTATCAATAAACAAGATGCAAAGTAAATATTAACGATAGTCAAAACTAAGCTTTGAAACAACCAACAAGCATAATAAAAATAAATAATTTAATCGTTTCAAAAAAAATCTTCTACCCTACTCTCAAAATAATTAACTTTTTTACTTATAAAAACTAATAAAAATTAAGCCCCTATTTGGCCCCCATTAAAATATAATTCATTTCTCTCTTCTTATCAACCACACATTCTCTAATAAAATAATATTACGCTTAATCCCAAAACTTTTCTCCCTTTTTAAACACACATTCTTAAAAAAAATGCTATTCCAACTATTAAAATTTCAAATAATGGGGGCCAAACAAAGGCTAAGGGACTCAGCTAGAATAATTTAAAGTAAAAGTAAGTTCATCTAAATCCCTAAGCTCAAACTTCTTCGTTTTTATCAACAAACAAGATGTAAATAAAATTTATTAATGTTAGTCAAAGATAAAAATACTTACTATTTGAAAGAACTTCTACCTACCGTCAAAATAAGCAACTTTTTTAATTATAAAATAAAAAGTTTAGGCTAGAATTATATAAGAAAAAAAGTAAGTTCAACTTACTTTTAAGCATAGACAACAATGCTTATAGTTCATTGTTAACATGAACCACCAATATGAACATGAGATAATCTAAAGGCATATTTTGTCTTTGACAAACAATTCTTCCAGATGACTACATTCATTAATACAGGCCCCAATAAGAACACCATGCCCCAAAACCCTAACAAATCTCTACACTCAGGTGTGCGACAATTGAGTGGAGGATGTCTATCAATTTTTTTGGGTAAGATAGAAAAGCATTTTAGAATAGCGGATTGACCAAAATATGCAGAATAGAAACAGAAATCGACCATTTGTTGAAGTAAGAAAGGGATAATCAAATTAATAGCAGGCAAAACTAACAAAGAAATTATAAAGTACACTACAAGTTAAATGGGTTCAGAAGTATCCATAATTATAACAGCAGAAGTGGTAGTAGCACAATTAAAAAAAAAAAGGTTGTAGGAGTTTAAAAGTTCTAGCCTCAGCTCCCAGGAAATTTTTAGATGCTCATTAAAGACCATATAAATTGACAAAATTCAGAACTGAAGAAAGATGGGTTACCCAGAACCATATGCAGGAGGACCCTTTGGAGCGGATTTCTCAGCCATTGTGACACTAATTTTGTGACCTCTAAGTTCATGCTCTGTTAAGTCAGACCATTGTCAGCGATATGACAAACACAAAAGAAATTTTAACTCCAAGATAACATCAATCAAGTTCTTACTGTTGAAAAAACCACCAGCTGAATGTGCAGCAGATGGATCTTCATATGATAAAACTGCATCTCCTTTGCTGTTTCCATGTTCATCTGTGTATATTTTTATGCTCCAGGGCCACTGGTCCTTGTAGCCTCTCTTTTGCTTGATTCTTGCTACCTAGTCATTAAAAAATTATGAAAGAAAAAATTAGATGTAAATATAACTGCTTAAAAGAAATACTAATATTTATATAATTTCTTTGATTTGTCAATAACAGAAATGAAGTCCACATAGTAAACATAGTTAGAAGGCACTCAAGGTACGAAGTAATATTTCTAAATGCCCCCAAATACAATCAAGAACAGTAACATGGAATTTATGCAGCACAGATATTAACAATAGGGAAAGGATGGCCATTTGAACAGAAGTGAACAGCAGGAAAATTAGTCATGCTAAATTAATTGTGTATCCCCTTATACATAGCAAATAATTAATCTGACAGAGAAATTTGCGCATTACTTGTCCAATACTTCCAAAAAGATCTCTAAGCTCGTCTGTGGTCACATCTGGAGGTAAATTCGAGATATAGATTCTTGCATTGTCACAAGTGTCACCACAATTTTCATCACACTGCTTGACTGCAATTGGAGCCTCTGTTGGAGCACCACCATAACCTCCTGATGAGTTTCGAAAATCTCCCCCAAACCCACCAGGCGGGCCACCTCGTCCACCACCACGGCTATCATTACGTGCATCACCACCATACCCAGTAGGAGTAGCATATGATGGAGGATAAGAAGCAGGGCCACCAGTATAACTTGCAGGTGGAGGAACTGCATCAGGAGCATAATTAGGGCTCCCACCATATGCATGAGGAGGTGGGGGGTAGTTGTTACCCGCTCCATTGTGAGATGCAGGAGCAACTGGAGCATCCTTCCCATAACTGCCATCTCTTCCTTGACTACCACCACCATAAGAACCACCTCTACTATTTCTTCCATCATAATCGTTACCACCTCTGCCACTTCCACCATCATAATAGTTACCACCTCTTTCACCTCGAGTATTTCCACCACCACCTCTACTCCCTCGATCATCAGATCCAGCAGGAGACGGTGCACCACATTTGTTACACTCAACTCTTCGAGCAAAGTTCATATTCCCACACCTACATCCAGGGAGTTAAAATCAACTACAGTTCAAAAGATAAACAGAACTGAAATATCAAATAAACTTTATTCTCTTAGTACTTAGTAGAAAGCCTTATAACACAAATATACAAGGAATGTAAGCCACCAGAAAAATAAGCACATTGCGTAACTGAAGGAAAGGCGAAAAAAAGAAGAATGATTCGCATGTGATAACATCCACTGAAACCAATATATTCCAGGTGATGGGAAATGAGAGATGCAGATTTAAGGTAGAGGATCCAGAGAACTTGGAAAGAGTTGTATAGATTGAAAGTGTGGTAATACTTCTACTAGTTCCTTGACGAAGTTTCTTTGTGAATTAAATATATTATTAAATCCCCTTTGATCCAATCACATGGGACACCACTAAGTTACATCCATACAAACCAGAAAATATACAAAATTTGTGTTTTCTTGAATAAGTTCAAATTTAAACATAGGAAACACAAGTAAAAGACATATAAACTCCTATGTAGACTCAAACTGGGTACTGTATTTCCGCTTCTCTGATGTTTAATTCCAAGGAAAACGCTACAGAATAAATCATACAAACATGATGAAAGGACAGTTTTATTGATAAATTTTTCCTTATACTTGAGGTTCGTAGTTATATTTGTGTTCTATGGGAAGTACGTTACCCTGGATTAGGGCATCGCCAATCGCCTTCCCTGCCACTTCCACCGCCACGACCACTACCTCTGCCTCCGCCGCCGCGTCCCCCTCGATCTCCTTGGTATCCACCACTACCTCCTAAAATCATAGGAACAGATCTCGGATTAAAAGCAATTAATCACGAAAATATAATTATACAAGGCCAAATCCGAAAATTTAAATCCATATATCAAAATAAATAACCAAAGTACATAATAAAAACGAAAAAGAAGACTATCAAGTACTTCTATTACCTCCGTATCCCCCACCTCCACCTCCTCTTCCGCCGCCTCTATTACCACCGTAGCCTCCTCCACCTCCACCTCCATAATTACCATATCCGCCGCCGCCGCCGCCACTATTTCCTCCGCCATATCCTCCGTAGCCTCCCCCACCCATGGGCGGCGGAGCAGATCCATCTCCTTCGTAACCGTACGCACCCGACATGTTTTAGATTACTCCGGGAGAGTTAATTAATATCTTCTCTTGAGAAATTATAGATCAAAATTTTTGCAGAGAAAATGAAAGTGAAAGGAGTTGAGAAAATTAGGGTTTCAGCAATTTGTTATGTTATATATACCAAGTCCACTCGACGAGAAGATATTCTTTGCGGATTAGTATGTCGGGAGATTGTTCTGGTACACTCGGGTGTACAACATGCGATTAATGTCAGCCAATCAAACCCGTGCATCGCATTTTATAACACGACTAGTGGCAATTTTAATCCACGTAAACTTTTACAAGGCGTCAACACGTGAACGATAAGGCTTGTTTTTGGTACCAAATAAAAAGAAAAATTGGTATGTTCTGGTTTCTTGGTCATGCTCTCCTAATGTTTACCTTCGTACGCTTAGCAAGGTTGTGGATTGATATTGAACATATTTGCATAGGACTCGACATATTATCTGCGAAATCAACTAATTCGTCGAACTGACTTTCGAGCCAATTTTGCAAGATATCAGATCAGTTTAAGAGAAAATAATTTTCATGGATAAAATATTATTGAAATCGACAAGACAAACCAACTTGAGTCGATTTCTTACTATTGTTAGGTTATGACTCCACCCAACAGACCTATGCGCACCCCTAGATGTGTGGGTGACTAGTGCATTTCATAAGGAACAGTGAAGAGATTGTGTAGATGTGCAAGAGATGTGTCTATCATATAAGGACAAAAATCATGCGGGACTAAATTTACTTGATAGTGGCAGTGGTGGTGAAGATTGCCCGATGGCATAGGTAGAGTTTCATGATGACGTGTGGGATTATAAGATGGCATGGAAAAAGTGTTTGGTGGCATCTGCAGACATTCACTACAAAATCGCCAACATTACCTCATGGCAGAAGATGAAGTGCCGTGTTGGTTTCGTTTGATTTTACAAAATAATTTGCATTTTTAGGTTGGAACCTTGGTGTCATCGCATGTAGAATTCAACTTTAAGTTTTGAATAACAAGATGAGGAGATAAAATATAATGACAACGTGACAAGGCCAAATCTCAAGACTTACAGGTCTAAACATGTACGAACGAAGCCAAGTGTAACAAGACACTTTTCTATTTTTAATATCATCTTAATTATTTTGAGACAATTAAATAAATAAAATAATGCATATCTTGAAAATACTTTTTCTTAATATTATTTTTTAAAAGCTTGTGGTGTGATTTGTAAGTATCTACTTTCTAATTTATTTATTTATTTATTTTTTTAGAGCAAGTTTGGTAAAACTTTTTGTAAATTAAGTTGTAGTTTCTACAAAATGTGTGAATAAAAATAATATTTGTTGGTGTCCGATCTTAAGAGGCCACATCAAATAGAGCGTGGACCTACTTCAAAGTCATTAAAGAAACTTAATTATTAGAAATCCTCTAGTGATCCTTGCATACTACATACGTACATGGTTTCTACTAGGCTTAGATCCAACTTCCAACGTCATAATTGAGAAATCAAAACTCGATATAACACGCAAAGTTGAGGTAGTGATGTTTAAAACTCTAAATAATAGATTTTTATAAGCACATTGTAAGCTTGATCAACAATGTCTTGCTAAAAATGTCAAATTACATCATGGGCGTGTTTGAGTCACATTATTTTGGAAGAATATATTCTGAAATAGTAAATTGATGAAGAATATGTTATTGAAGAAGAAAAAAAGTTATTGATGTGATGTAAAATATTATTTTATTGAAGAATGTGTGATTAAAAATGAGTAGAAAAATGAGAATGAAAACTTTAATGTATACCAAACAGGGGCCATATATGACTTTTAATTGAAAAACAATAGCATGTGACTTTCTAATATAGAAAATCAAAAACAGCAAATTAATAGTAGCAACTAAGGTTTTATTTGATGGCCATTATTCGGCAAAAATAAACTTTTTTTATAAAAATATGTGGTTAAAAAGTAGAATTTTTTTTTTGAGTTAACGTGTAGAATATTTTGTTGTGTAAATATGTGGTTAAAAATGACTATATAGAGAAAATTGTTTTTAAATAATGGTTGTCAAACAAGAGCTAAATATTAGTACAATGGTCGTTATATGCACTTCATGAGTTTAGACAGATTTCTATAAAGAAAAGTTGAATTATAAAGCGTGTGACAATTTAATCAAAAAGTGACGTCACTTTTTGATGTCGAACCGTAATTCACATCCAATGTACATACAAAAATAAAATATAAGTAAAAACTTAAAGGTTCTTAAAAGAACATTATGAGGCAAGCAAATGGTGCTCCATTAAAAAAAATGAAATTACATTGTGTGACCTTTTATTTAAAAAGTTCACCAAAGAGTTATAAACTAAGTACAATTTAAACATAAGCACTAAATCGAATCAAACACCATCCCAATTGATTGGCCTCAACCCACAACAATTTCACTACGATTGACCAATTTATTTGTACCCACAAAGGATAGATTATGTTGGTGCGATTGTTCACAAAGAAGAAGAAGAAAGTAGAGATGTTCAAAACTCAAGCACAAAGAAGAGGAATGATCGTAGAAACCGGCTGGCCTGACATTCAAATTGCACACACACAATTCCCTCACACGGGGGCTAACACATGTATATAGTTTTAGGGTGAAACTAAGAGATGTGCCTAAGCACAATTGGGCCAAGAAACAATACATGAGATGGGCCAAAAATCAAACAAATTGGGCTAATATAAGGTGGACCAACAAGGAAGGCAACGTTGCCTAACACATAAAAGGATCGTCCACTAATGAAGTGGCCACGAGTAACTTAAATTAATAGTTTCTTCCAATGAGTTAATTTATTTTCTGGTCGAGCCAATCAATTGTGTTGTTGATATATATTTTAGTCTTCAACCAAAGCCTACTAAAATTATTTCAAAATATTTAACATCATCGCTTGAATTTATTGGATATCAAAACCCAACAAATCTTCATATCACCCAATGAATCTGCGAGCAAACAATACCAAGTTTATACTTGCTTAATCAAAATAAACAAATAAAATTGGAAATCACATATCTTACCTGTGTCTTGAACCCGAAACACATAAAATACATACTCCATGTACTCACCATGATTTTAAACCTATCCCAACTCTATCATTCTATTTACCATCCTCATCACTCAAGTCACCACTATCTTGATTTTTCTCATGACGTTTTGCTTAAACTATGTTTTATCCATTCACCACTTTTCTTATCATATTTTTCAACTTTAGTCTCCATCTCCTTATTCCTAAGGGAATATTTGACAATCTTAGGGGTTATGGTGTCCTTACCATACTTAATTGTATTTTTTACCTCTCTATAAGTGTCACGCATGGAATCAATCAAAATTATGGCATTATATTTCATACACTGTTCTTCACGATTAATAATATCTTGTACAAATTTGTTAAATACATCAAAATTGTCATCAAAATACTTTGAATGATCCATTTTAAGACTAAAAAACCTCTCGAGCAAGTAAAGTTTGTTAGTAGACTTGAATAAATACAAGTCCCCCAATTTTTCTTTTCAAAATTCTTATATGCCTTTAAGTTTATAAACTTTCCTCAAAATGTCAGTGCAAAATAATTGAAATGTAAGCAAACTTATCAAATTCTTCTTTTTGTTCCGTTGACAAATCAGCAGAAAAAATGATATCTATAGCTTTTGAAAGTTGTTGTTGAACCAAAATTTCTCTTATGTTTTATTGCCAAATAGAGAAATCTCACTTTCCTTTGAAAATTTTCAAATCATTGTGTAGTTATTTTTGAACACAGATAAACCAAAATGTACAAATACATAATTAGATCACACAAAGCAACCTTAAGATCACAATATACACCATTCTAGATTCTTAAAGTTTAGTGGTATTCGCGATCTCAAATAAAAAATGGTCAAACATGTAAAGTCGATGTAACGCCCCAAAAAATGCTTGAGATTCGAAGCGTTACACGAAAAATCTTTTTAGTTGAGGCTCTCTAATGTTAACAAAAATAAATTGTAACTAATAAAAATTTTGAATTTTAAAATATAAAAGAATAATAATGGGAGATATGTGTCCACATAGATTTACACGATTATGGTGAAATTTGATTTTGGAAAATATCTTCAGAAAATTCAACAACTATCAGTTGCTCAGTAGGAGAAAGAAAAATATGTTTGGCCTAACAAACGTCGACTAAAAATTATGAAATTTTAATAGAGACTATGACATTAATATATGTGCATTATATAAAAAAAATTGTTGTCTCAATGATAAAATATTTTTCAATGCTGGACATAAATTTCAAAAACTGTACCAACGCAGTTGACTTAAATGGACATAACTTTTTCTCTATGTAACATTTTAAGATAATTCCAAAGACACCTATTAAAAGACTTATAGTCCTTTCAAACCTCACCGACTTCATTCTAAAACATGCATTGTAGCCCAAGTTATACCATTTTAAGTAGGAGAATAGAATTTGAAATTTAATCCAACAATAAATAAACTTCATGCGTAATCTTTCCAACGTTTCTAAATTATAGTCGACATGCAATATATATAAAACTAGGCGAAATAGAAAGTTAAACATTTTAAAAGTGCTGTCTAGGTATTTATAAAAAACTACACAAATTGAAATTTTACTAGAAAGTTAAAAGCATTTCAATCACCGAGCACTTGCCATCATGTCAAACATTTATCATGCCTTCATTTAACCTGTAAATTTTGTAGGAGTGAGTATCACAAGTAATACTCAACAGGAAACACTTAGATAAATGGTAAACAAATATATATATTTTCAGAAATACAACTTTGGTTATTTGTGTCACTGTAAATTCTGCAAAGCGAATCGATTATCAATCAGTTTGTTTACTCTCGGGTTTTAATAATTCCTTTCATGTGTCGTAAATCATCTCTTCATTTCTTATTTGAAACACCAAAGTGTGTTTCCATTCTCTTATAAGTAACACAATAACATGTTAAATGTAAATAGAAAATAAATAATTTTTACTTCACTTACAAAAGTGCCGAAACACCCCTACCTAACACTTGGAGTTTGAATATCCTCTTGTACTCAATAAAATATAGCGTTCTCTTCACTTCTTGTTTAGATTTTTTTTTTTTTTTTGATTCAAAGTGCCTTAGCCTATGGGAAGAAAAGAAAAATAACTTATGTGTGGCTATAATAGTTTGGGGAAGGAAAAGTGGCCATAGAGGTTATAGGAGATTATTGTTTTTCAAATGCAAAAATGATTATGGTAATTGGTAGTAACCAAAATGGAATTTAAATCAATTGTAGTGAAATATTAATTAGGTGTATAAATGGTGGGTTATGGGTTAAAAACGCGCGG
>CAIGRH010238390.1:7594-21899 GCA_903798295.1 Fraxinus nigra | reverse complement strand
ACTCAATTAAACTAAAACACGTGCCTTGCACGTGGCTCAACTAGTCACTTTTAATTAGAAAGTTACTTATATATATTAAAAAAAATTATAGTCTGCCAGCGAGAATAATTTACTTTGTTAATTTCCACAATATAAAAAAAAAATGTTAATTTTTATGTAGGAAAAACATTTCATGCGTAGCCAAACACCCGTCCTGGCGAAAAGTCACCTTCATCGAACACATAATCACCAGGAAAGAAGAGACTACAGAGAGCGGGAGGAAGCAAAATGGCACAGGTCCCTAATTTAGACAACGCACCTATCAATCTCACTACCACACGGTAAATTTCCTGAATTTAAGTAAAACTTCTATAGCAAATTGAATGTCTCACTTCAGCAAATAATTTATTTTGTTATTCTTGAAATTTAGAGATCAATCTCAAAAGGAGCTGACAAATATTCTGAAAAATGTGAGTTCAATTGATTATTTTCTGGTAATATTTTAGTATACTCGTTATTTTTCAAATTTTAATTGGGTTTCTTTACAGATTCGGGGAAAGAAGTGTTTGGTGATTGATCCGAAGCTTAGTGGATCGCTCTCACTCATTGTCCAAAGTTCACAACTGAAAGTAATTCTTCCATTTTCTATTATCATATTTGTTCGATTTTGCTAAATCTATTTTTGTTGCATTTTCTAAAGTAGTAAAGTAAAAAAAAGGTTGTAGGTTGGATGGCTCCTGTCACAATTTCTGTAGGATCTGTAGTGGGAATTTTTAATGGGTAGTTCTCTTCTTGTTTGGGAAAATCAGAAAATCCTGTAATTTGTTTTCTAGCGGACTTCTATAATTTTATTTAATTACTGATGCTCAGAAGAAAAAATAATCTGCTGAAGCAAACAAGAGCTGAAGCTTTTCGTAACTTTATTAGTACCGTTGTAATATCGATGCTGCTCTTGCTAATTTGGATACTATTGCTGATGCCAGTCTAAAGGGATTATGTTTCTTATGATCAGGAACATGGGGCTGAATTGCGGCATCTCACAACTGAGCCAGTCGAGACTGACTGCACCAAAATGGTGTACCTTGTTCGAGCTCAGCTCAACTTGATGAAATTCATTTGCTCACAAATTCACAACGATACGTTAAAAGGGCTTCAAAAAGAGTATTTTCTATATTTTGTTCCTCGACGTGCAGTTGCATGTGAGAAGGTTAGGATTCATGTTGCACTACAATTGTAGACTGCAAGAAATAATTTGCTATCTAGAGTTTAAAAGCTTGTATTATTTTGGTTGTCTACAGATACTCGAGGACGAAAAAGTTCACGAGATGTTGACTATTGGGGAGTATCCATTGTATTTGATTCCACTGGACGAGGATGTATTATCATTTGAACTCGACCTTGCTCATAAAGTATGTTGGCTCTATATGTTGTCTAAGGAAAGCAGTGAATTTTATGTTCTTAAGATAGTTGTATCTAATACTAGGAATATTTTTACTACAGGAATGTGTGGTCAATGGAGACACAACCTCGCTGTGGCATATAGCAAAATCCATTCACAAGCTTGAGGTATAGGATCATTTCCAGCCATGATCTCGTTAATCTTGGTAGAAAATTTCAAACAAATTTTGAGTTTCATCCAATGTCATTCCCATTTATTATAGTATATATGCACTATCAGGAGTCAGGAATATAATTATATTTCTTGGCTTCGGTCTTTGTTATTTTCTTTTTTCTTCAGTTTCTTTGTCTTGATGGTTCTAGTTGATGGATGATGTAGTTTTCTTTCGGGACGATACCAAATGTGAGGGCCAAAGGAAAAGCATCTACACGCGTTGCTGACATTTTAAACCGAATGCAAGCTGAAGAACCTGTTACTTCAGATGTAATATTTATCACTTAAGACACAGAATCTCATTAGATTTGTGAATTTCCAATATCATTTCTTATTGTTTGCGGCGTTTATGTTTTCTACCACAGATGGGAATTCCAGAAATAAATACACTTATCCTACTTGATAGAGAGGTATACTTTCTTGCTTTTCACATTTGACAGATTGCCTGTGGTTCCTGAATTTTTTTAAAATTGTCTATTAAATTCAAGTATAGTGGAGTAGTAACAGGTCATTTTCTGTCGTCAAATGATAAAGCTATATCTTTAATGATATTTGTAATGGAAGCGGTAGCAAATGATAATAACTGATGAATAAAGTACCATGGGACTTTAGTTGGTCGGCATACAAAATTTTCTTGCTCTCTGTACTAATAGTGGTTAGTCAAATTCAATTATTCGGTTTTCTCTCTCTATTTGTCTTCGCTCTGTCAACTGCCAGAATTCAGGAATAACTAATCACTCAGTGTTTTCACTTTATTACTTGGGGGGAGTTTCTGGACCTATGAATATTCTCCAGTCAAGTAGGTTATAGGTTCTTGAACGGAAGAGTTAGCCTATTTAATTGTTCAGGGACAGATCAGTTTGATGAGAAAAACGTGTGAATAATTACGTTGAGGTTTAAGGTCTAAATTTGTCCTTAATTTTCTTTTGTTGGGAAAATAGAATAGGTTGGGTTAGCAGATCTGGATTTTGAAATGAAAACGACATCGCACCAGGTAGATGCAATTAGCTGAAGCACGAGGACTAAGGAAGAGTAGAAGTTGAAGAAACTAGGAAACACTGCTTAATATGTTTAGGCATTGTTAATAACTGCCTCCTCTTGTATGGAAAGCATATGGATTTTCACATAGTTTGGATAGGTGTCAATTTTCTCACCTTGTAAGCTCTTTTATACTCCTTTCTTTTAATGAAATTTGACTTATTTAACAAAATTTTAATGATTTCATCTCACAATTTCAAAGGGCTTGAAGAAGCTACTGGAAATTTCTTGGACTTGCTTTATAAATTCGACAGAGTACATGTAAGATAAATATGCTCTAGGATATCTACTCCAACTTGGACTCAAATCACGACACATCATTCTCAAATTACTACAACTCATCTAAGTCAATCATAAATTATAGCTTTACTCAGAAACTTAATGGGACCAAGATGATAATACAACTACAGGCATAAACTGAAAAAATAGACCTTGTCAAGATCAAGCATATAAAAACTTATCATGACACTTGGAAACTCAACTAGGACACAGAAGAGGGAGAGAATAAGTAGATTATCAAGGTCCCATCTCTCAAAAAAGTCAGCCGTATTGCAGCTAAAACTGAAGCCATTCTATAACGGATTTCTCGTCTGACCTGGGAAGGCTTTCCAATAGGCTACCCTCGTGCCTTTTTTTTTCATGGATTGAAGTTATAGTGCCCAGGCATAGAGAAACCTGTGGCCACCCAATCCTCCAACCTTTGCTAAGTCAAAGCTTGAGCCATATAAGCATCTTCTATGCCTTGAATAGCATTGCGAACTTGCCTTCTGCCATCTATTGCCTTTTTTCTCCGCTGACAATGTTTTCATGATGTCTACTCAATGCCTTGACTTATTTTTGTATTGTTTCTTGTTTCTATATTTACTCTCTTTTTATGATCCTCTGTTGGATTTCCTTTAAGATGAAATGTTCTGGGATTTATTATCACCGTTTTGGCCGGAAAGTGAAAATGCCATTGCAGTATATATCTGAGTTTTTTTTGTCAGAAAACCAGGCTCGCATGTTCTGTATTGAAACAGAATCTATTGTTGAAATACGGAACATTAAAATTTCTCTTGTATTGTTTTGGATGCTTATGACGTCTAGAAGATAGTAATTTCTCTACATGTTTTATGCTCATAAGTCATATATTTGTTAATCCAACTTGTCCAAAAGCTTAAGACGTTAGAGAGACAATCTTAATTTTTTAAAATTACACATTTATTTTATTTTAATCAAAAGCCTAACATGTGCCCATTGTTTTCATAAATGGTGGGAAGTGAGATTTGAACTCAAGATATTTGCTTGCTCTAATATCATGTTGATCCATTAAGTTGTTAGAGAGGGAACAAACTTATTTATTTATTTAAATTATGTCTTCAAAAATATTTTTATACACTAATCAATATGCACATCAGTCTTTGTGATATCAAATTTGCTGCAATCTTATTGCAGGTGGACATGGTTACTCCCATGTGTTCTCAGTTAACATATGAGGGACTACTAGATGAGGTACAAATGAATATGTAAGAAAAAGAATGACTATGATTAATCTACATATTCTCAGACAGTTCACAAACTCTTGTCTATCTGTCACATGATGGACTAAACTTTTAGAAAATCATGCGGTGCTGAGCTAGCCTGGTTAATTAGAGATTTAATTATAAATATTGCACTTTTTAGTCAGAGACTTAAAATTTTAATGAACATAAGCATTAATGCTCGAGCTATTATAAAACTTATTAGTCAATATAGATGATAGAGGTTGTTCTCTGTTTTTTCTTGCTTTGATTTGTCATAAGCTATCTCTAATAGGTTTGATGCAGTTTCTTGGCGTCAACAATGGTGCTGTGGAGCTAGATTCTTCCATTATGGGTGTTCAACAAGAAGCAAAAAAGTTAAAGGTTCCCCTCAATTCTAGGTAAAGCATGTCTTTAATATTAAAACATATTATATTTAGAATTTTTAGTTTGCCAATGGCCCAACGATATCCTATTCATTTTTTGAATTTTAAGGCAATTGTTTATATCCTATTCATTTTTTGGATTTTAAGGCACATTTAATTGTTTATGCATTTCCGTATTTAAGTGCTTATTTCGTGCACATTTTATAGCTGGTCTTCTCATTTCTTCTTGTTCTTCGTTTAGTCTCTTATAGATGTGGTTTCTACTGGTCGACAAGGTTTATTAAAATATCTATACTGCCAGAATCACTAATATACATTCATTTCTTTTCCAGTTACAGTAGGCCTTATCTATTATCCCTCCCTTTCTTTTCCTTTAAACTTTTTATCTGTTAATAAGGCGATTGAGCTAAGGATCTTGTCTGCTCATACCTCATACCTCATCCATCAGGAAGCAGTGTTCAGTCTTGTTTTTTCTTGAACAATGCTGTTTCATCTACCACAGCAGGCTCATTAACCAGTTAATGGAAGTGTTATTCATTCCCTTGGTATGGGAGTAATAGTTGTTCTTCTGGACATTCGTTTCCAATAACCATGTGTGTGTGGTGTGACGGTGTTCATATACATACAGAGTGCGATCATTCTCTGCTTTTAGATGTTCCATGTTGACTAACTATTTACGCTGTCTTTACTGTAGTGACAAACTGTTCAAAGAAATAAGGGATATGAATTTTGAAGTCGTTGTCCAGGTTGATCTATTTATGGTTTGATAAATAATTTATTTTTTAATTAATGTGTACAGCATCTTCAGTTTTTATTCTATCTGACCTTTATTTATTTTGTCTTTGAAGCTTTTTATATTTACTATTGACAGCATGTTGCAGGTTCTACGTCAAAAAGCAACATCCATGAAGCAGGACTACACAGAGATTTCAACCACTGTGAGTTATTAACAAATGTACCTTTGACATTGTAATTTTTGCCTCCAATGCCTGACGATTATTTAGGGTCATGTAAATAGAGCTTTTAAGAAAGTTTCTCCGGCCATTTTCTGATTAAATCTGAATATTATTTGTAATACAAAACCAGCTCTAGTACCTGAAATGAGTTCTGATTGAGTTCCATGTATTTCATACAGACCCAGTCTGTCTCTGAATTGAAGGACTTTGTAAAGAAGCTTAATTCATTGCCAGAAATGACTGTAAGTTTCCTTTCAAATTTTATTGATTTAAAAATTATTACCCTTGTTAGCACTAAATAATTGGTCTCATCGTCTCTTCAGAGGCACATAAATCTGGCGCAGCATTTGTCTACATTTACATCAAAACCATCATTTCTGGGACGCCTTGATATGGAACAAACACTTGTGGAGGCCCTGAGCTATGATGTGTAGGCCTTGTTCAACTTTTACTGCTCTAATGTATTTATTTATGTACCCTTCTGATAAGCATTTGTATGAAATTTTTAGAAACTAGACACAGGCTTTCAATGCATGTGCAGCTTAAAAGTAATCACGATCATTATTGTTATCTCGTTTTCCTAATTCAGCTTACAATCACACACCAATACTTAGAGATGGAATTTACTCAGTACTGACTGCTAAATTATGATTTTTTTTTTTTTGATCTCCATATTTATTGGACACTAAAGTTCAGTTGTCAATTAAATCATTTCCACATGCATTAAAAGGTTAAATTTGATTACTCATGGCAAGAGGTATTTGTGTCAATCAGAAGAGTGTCGAATTGCTGGAGTCAACTTCCTTCCGAGACCCTTGGCAACAGGACATGATTACTAACATATGTCTATAAAGGTTTCCCTGCCCATTAAGTATAAAAATGAGCTTCTGCGCTGCATGCTATCATTTTGAATACCAATGCTTATTGTCCAGTACTGTTATAAATAGGTCTGTTTGAGTGTACTGAAGTATGAAATAATGCTATTGTGGATGCAGATGCTTTGAGTACATCGAAGAAATGATTCATAAGCAGGAACCTCTTATTAATGTCTTACGTCTTCTGGTCTTGTTTTCAATAACAAATTCGGGGTTACCAAAAAAGAATTTTGACTATTTGAGGCAAGTCGGATTAACCATTTGATTTTTATTTTCTCAAGACTGTATTCCTCTGATTGATATAGGTATCATCTTTTGAGAAATTTTGAACTCAGCTTTCATCCTCTTGAATTAGGAGAGAGCTTCTTCACAGCTATGGTTTTGAGCATATTGCTACCTTGAATAACTTGGAAAAAGCTGGGTTGTTCAGAAAACAGGTTGGGTTGACATTGCTCTCTTTGAGTGCTGCTCCACTTAATCAAGTTGAAAAAAACCTTTTTGACCAAGCTAATTATTCTATTTATGGCTTGCAGGACTCAAAGAGCAATTGGCTGACAGTCAAACGTGCTTTGCAACTTGTAGTTGAGGACACAGACACCACTAAGTATTGTTTTTCTTCCTGTTTATTTTGGGAGAATGTAATATTAGGTATTAGGTAAAAAGTATTGGTCCACTAATGTGGAATTGCTTACTACAGACGTTTAGGTATTTAACAGTATTTTGTTGATTGTGTTCTTGAAAAAGTGTCTCATTATGCCTGTCCTTTAAAAGATCTGTGAAGAAAATAGGAGCTATAAGAGAGAAATCTGGAGATCAACCTTCTCTCTATTGGACTACTATGTAATGCACTATTATGTTTAGATTTAATTATGGTCTGTTTCTCATAGGCTTAGTATTATTCATTATCAACTTGGGATTATTTCTTTTAGTGAGTGGGTCGCTAAACTCTTCTAAACAACCTGATTAGTCTAGGTTGAGCCTTAGCTGGGAATGACTACGGACATTACTTTGTACATGGACTTGGTCCTCAGTATCCAAATAAGTTGCGAGGGTGATGTAATTCTCGATAATAAATTCTTTTAGCCCTTGGGATGAGAATTGATGTGGTTTGAGCACAGGAGCTTTATTCTCAGATAACGTGCCTTAATAGCAAGCATGGTTTTATTAATTAATGCTTTAAAGGTTTTGAGAGTTAAGGCTAGAGAGTCTGTGTAGCTTAGCCTTTAACACATTGCCCCTAAATTATATCTCTTGTACAGTGCTGACTCTGGCTCTGTTGAGAGAGAGCAACTCAAGGACCTGTCAACTTTACTTAACATAAAGAACCTGTATTTTATTGTTTTCAAAGGCGTCCAGTGGCACTAGGAAATAGAAGCACTGTTATGATTTATCTAACTGTTGAACCGTAAAAGTTAGTGCTCCACTATTTGTTTCTTTGATGTTCCTTTCATCTAACTGTTGGATTTATCCATGAACAGTCCAAATGATATTTCCTACGTGTTCTCTGGATATGCACCTCTCAGCATTCGCCTTGTTCAGCATGCTATACGATCTGGATGGTGAGCCTACTTCTCTAAATGATCTATGTTAATATGTTTGTTTGGTGCATAAACTAGAGTTCTTAATCATGTTCTTGATATTTATGTCGGTGAAGAATTTTTCTTTTGGTTGGTTCGAAGCTCAAGTGATTTGATTTGTCATCCTCTTCATTGATAGCTGAATTAATCGAGAAAAACAGCAATGTTTTGATTTGTTATAATTTTGTTATTATTTTGATAAATTGATCTACTAGTGAAAATCACCGAGTGTTATCCCAAAGAAATCACTGAAAGCCTTGGTCTATAGATATGTCAAAAGAACCACAGGTTCTAGTAATAGGTGACATACTACCTGAATGCTAGCCAAGCAAGCGGGCTTCACAGCCTCTCCGTGCCTCCCTATGCCTCTCCGAAGTGATGCATCTCATCATTGCTATCCCTCCTCTAATCCAAGCCAACCGGGAGTCCCGACCCTAGGCCTTGTGAAATGGAACTCTTTGGTCTGAAGCAGTTGAGGTCAAGATCTCGATGCCTTGTGCAAGTTGCAATTTGACACCTTGAGTCAGTGCGATTTGATCTATGTAACATTTCTGCAATGGAGGATGTAGTAAAATCCTGAGTCGGAGGTTGAATGCCTGTGATGGCTATAATGTGACACCATTGAGCTTGACATGTGAGCTGTTGGGATGAAGTCACAAGTCAAGCACTCAAAAGGACTTCAACTCCATTTCCTTTACCTGTTACATTGTGCCATTTGCTATTTGAAGGTAATTGATATTTGATATTTCTCACTCTAGAAATCTAAACTTGGCTTCTGGATTTCTCCTTTGTTCATGTTTCTCGCACACCAAATTATCCATCCATTTATTGACTTGAACGTTGGAGTGTGCATGATCGTGACCTCCCTTTTTTCCTTGGAGAAGCCTCGATTTTATGCCTGTTAACGTTTATGTCCAAGTGTGCTGGTACCGCATACGTAAAGGAGAGAGGAGTTGAGGTTTGTTGACCACTAGGTCCATCCAATCATTGACGTCGTTTGTAGGGAATAATACTTTTAGCCACAAGCAAAATGTAAGTAGAAAAGTCTATTCGAACCTTCAGAACCTCTTGAGACAATTATACTATGATGGGGGGCTCATCCACCTAATGTATGTGGTTTTATCCTTAACCTGTGATCTACATTAATCATCTCAAAATAGGAGGCCAAACACCTCAGGAAGCCCGTACGACCATTCGAGGCTCTATACTATGTTATGCTGTGTTAGGGAAGCCATCCACCTCATGTACCCTATCATTGCTTTTTCCATCTCTAATTTGAGGTAACGAGGAGACTCGATCCTTGGCTATGTGAAATGGGCCTATTTGGTTCGAATTAGTTGAGGTCAAGATCTTGATACCTCATGCAAGTTGCAATCTGACACCTTCAGCCACTTGAAATTGATGTGACATCTTAGTAAAGGTTGCTGATAGTCAGATGGTGGGGAGGTCTCAGGCATATGATGACTATTGTTTGATAGCATTGAGCTTCACATGTGAGCATTGTTACTAGACCCAACCCAAGCATCGACCCGACTAATAATTGAGTCATCGGGGTTCCTGGTTGGACTATTGGGCCATTTTTTTGAAATTATTTGAAAAAAAAAATTATGCATAAAATTTCTCTTTTTGATAAATTGAAGTTTTAAAGTTATTTGTCATTAATAATTTTTATCTTTAAATTATTGATTTTTTGAACTCATTTATTAGTAATAGTGGTTACATTTTGGTATTATAATTTTGTATTTGATATTTAACAAAATTGTGTAAAAAGTCTAGAGTGATCTCGGTTGCGCGGTGTTAGGGTTATGTCTACCAGAGTAACAACCCATCCTCTCTTCTCTCCTCGTGATCAAAGCTGACCTATTATTTCCATTTTTATTATGCATAAGCCATTTATTGGTAATCAACCAATAATCTGTGTATTAAATATTCAATTCATCTTAATTAAAAATATTTTTTTCATACTTAATAAATCTATTAAATAATTACTTGGTATTACAAAATGAATTAAAATGTTGAGGTATGATATTTTTTAAAAATTAAATGTTTATGAATTAGATATAGCTTATTACACAAAAAATAACAAATAGTTGTTAGGTTCAAGTGGTTTGGCTGATGTTCTTCTTAGGTGGAGGTTGAAGGTTCAATTCCTTGCAACCTAAAATTTCACTTAAAAATTTTGAAGCCCGGTAAAAAAATCGATCAATCGGGCCGGTTTTTTATTCAGAAACCGTCGATTGGTCCTGGCTTTGACTTTGCTAATTCGATTTGGATCATTTTATCCACTTGACTCAGTTAAGGGGTCGGGTCATTGAGTTTTGGGCCGGACCGTCAGCACCGGGCCAATTTTTATAATAATACATGTGAGTAGTTGGGACAAAGCCAAGTTTCAAGCAGCCGAAAGTTTTGAGCTCCATCTTTTTTACCTATGTAGTCTCACGCATTGTGTCATTTGAAGGTAATTGACATTTGATACTTTTTATCTAGAAATTTAAACCCGACTATAGCGTTTCTCTCCTCCTTGTTTTTCCCACTTCAAATTATCTATTTAATTGAGCGTTGGAGTGCTCATGATCGTGGCTTCTCCCCTTTCCTTGGAGAAGACTTGTTCTTGTGCCTCTAATGTGTGTGTCCAAGTATGCAGGTAACATACACGTAGAGGAGAGAGGAGTGGCGACACGTTGACGATTGGGTCACATTTAGATTTGGAGGTTAACAAATATTATACAATTTGAGAGCTGTGTACATTGGAATGCTTTCACATTTGATGGTTCTTCAGATTTTATTAAAATGAAATGATGAATGTTGATGAATAAACAAAAAGAGTCTCTCTCTCTCTCTCTCTCTCCATGTCACTGGGTTTTCAAAAGGCTGGGAAGTTACTAATGGGGGAGAGAAACGGAATTGAATCCATTTTTTCAATGAATAATTAAGGAAGCAAAGCATAACACTTTTTTTCCCTGGAAAGGAGGTGGGATTGAGGTGACTTATTCGAGCTTTAGTTATTCACTACAATCATTGTTGATAGTTTCTACTTTGCTTTTGTTAGCATACTATGTTCTCTGTTGGCGAGGAAAGTTCATCTGCTGTTATGTGAACTCGCAACTGACTTGAGTTGGGAGACACCTAATTGATGTGCACAAGCTGGAAGTTCTGTTGAGAATCTTTTCAAATTGAAGAAAAATTATGGCCCCGTTCGATAGAGGTTAAAATCCAATTAAAATTGAAAATATAGTCGTTATTGGGTCCCACTCGTCTAATAAAAGTCAACAATAACAGCTAGTTTTTCAATTTTAATCCAATTTTAACGGGCCCTATATATTTAACTGGAATGAATTCTATCTCATTTAAGTGTTGCATCCTGTCAATCTCATTTAAGCATGAAAAAGAAGAATGTTAATATCTGAATATCAAATTTTATTCTGGCGTTCCATTTAATTATGAAGTTCTTTATCTATCAATTTACTTGCAAGTCAGATGGAGTTCAATTTTAATTTCAAAATTTTCTGTTGTGGATGCATCTCGATTTTTCCCCCTTCTAATGGATGCAATTTGAAGAATTCTAGGTCTTATATTCTTTATGACATGGTGAATCTAATGCTGCAGGCGCCCAATTGAAGAAATTTTGAAGCTGCTGCCTGGGCCTCACTCGGAAACCAAGAAAGTAGAGATTTTCATCAATCTTCCTTTTTTTCTGTTCTCTTATTTATTGTCATGTGGCATTGTATTATGGTTTATACTGACGTTGATTTGCTTATACAGAGTGGATTTGCTAGCAGTCCGTCATTTGACACAATACCAGGATCTCTGAACAATTTAGAGAAGTACCGTTTTCTAATATTTCTGCTTGTTTTATTAAGATACCTTCTCGTGTGTGCCCCTTTTTTTGTTTTTTTTTTTTATCTTGTAATTAGATTCATGGTCAGTCACTTGACATCAAGTGATTAGAGATTATATTTTCCTGCTTGCTGAAATTACAAGAAAGAATGCTTTTAGGAGTATCCGTGTCAATGTTGCATTATTTTGGAAAGACATTTTTTTCCTGTCTATTTCTCAATTCAATGTCTTCTGCGAAGTCTATATTTCCCTGTTATTTTCATCTAATTTTCAGAATGGATCTATCAATCAAACGTGCATTTCTTTATTTTTTATTTATTTTAATTTTTGTATTTGGGATCAAATATCATAAGTTTGATGTCCATAATAGAGGTGCAAAAGCTTGTATTCACGTGCTTCAAGCTAATGCCTTCTCCATATTCCAGAGTTGCAGATGGGAGGCGATCTTTAGTCCTTGTAGTTTTCATTGGTGGGGTAACATTTGCAGAGATCTCTGCACTTCGTTTCCTTAGTTCCCAGGTATGCTCTTAAAATGGTATGAAACCTTGTGTTCTTCGTTTCTTTCTTTCAAGCACTTGATAATGTCAGGTGTTATATAGTATTGGAGTGTTGAACTATTGATTTAAGAAGAACCTATATCTACGTGTCATCTTCTGAATGTTTTATTTCTAGAGAGAGTAAATCTTTTGTCATTTACAATATCTTCTTTGAGTGCTTCATTGGAATTATATATTATTATTAAGTGTGGGATGATATTGAACCGGGAGTCCTGTGTGTAAGGGCTCTCGTTCAATGGATCAAAGGTACCCCGGGGATAACAGGCTTGTTCAAAGAATTATAAAATGTGATCAGTTTTGTTTTTGGGTCGATGTTGTGCAACAGTATCTTCTATATTTTTTGGAGTCTGACTAAATGAATCCTTTTTCTCCACTTTGCACGGTTCATTGCTAGATCTCATGATCTTCTCACGTTCATCAATTTACATTGTCTCAATTCAATTGTTCTGCAGGAAGGAATGGCGTATGACATTATTGTAGGAACAACAAAAATTGTCAACGGCCATACCTTGATTGAAACCTTCGTGGAGTAATTGGATAAACCAGTAAACGCAGTTTATTTGATGTTCTATGGTGGAAACTTGAACTAGCTTTCACTGTTTGAGAGGATTCCGTGTACAAACTATTTATCCAAACGAGAGATTTGAGCATTGGGTTGCTTTGCCTAAGAGAGTTGTTTTGGATGTGTCTTAGTGATGTTTTGTTGGTTTGTATAAACAGTAAAGGACCTGATACGGCGACTTTTTATTTCTTACAGTGAAATCTTTTCTGGGTTCCAGAAACCTGCCTGCCCCGGTTAGGACCGTGCTTTGGTCTATTGGTAGGTTGTGGTCTGGCTTGACGATTTTGGTTCTTTGTTAGATTTATATATGCTATGGTCACTCTTTGTTATGTATATCTCGAGAGCACTTGACCAATCTAAGGAAACGAAAAGCTATGTAAGTTCAGTAGAACCTGGCCTCCTTCCCTTCTAGTGACTGAAAATTTGGTGGAGAATATATTTAATCGTAATTAAAAATAAATTAAACTTATTTTTAAAATTATTTATTTCACAAATATAATTTTTAAGTTGCACTTTACTTTTCTATAAATGTAAGTTTTAACTTTATAGCACTATGAACGTTATACAATGGAGGGCTTGTTTCATGTTTGGAAAACTAAAAATGTAGTTAAAAATTTGATTTAAAATCAATAAATAATTTAATCGCACATTTTAGAGGATTCAGAATTTTTATCAAATTTTTAACATCTAATTTTATTCACTTTTATTAAAATCTGTCAAAAAGTTACGTCAAAAGTTTTGCCAAACAACCCCTACGAGAGTGTTTGGGGAAACTTCTCTAAAGCTTTCTCTAAACTTGTCTGGAAATTTCGTTTTTCATACTTTTTTTTTCTTCCTTTGGAAAAGCAAATGTTTGTTTTCTTTATCGTTTTCAAGCTGTTTTCGATATTTTGGAAAATAAGTGAAAACGCGTTTTTAAAAATAAGTTTAAAATTTATAAAGAAAATTCAAAATGACAATTTGTCATTTTGAGTGTTTTCAGTTATAACTTGGTCAAAAATTTTAATTTTGAGTTTTTGAAAATGACAAAAAGGACATATTTTCAATAGTTTCAAAATGAACACCAAAAATACAAAACGAAAAACTGAAACAGAATCTCCCTAACTCTTTACCTTTATATTTTCAAATTTACATAAATAAATAAACTTGTTAAGCTTATCCAGACATACCAGTTACAAGTAGCCTACATTTGGACCTTTTAACTCTGCAGTCCTCTATTTTAGATAAGAAATTTTTTAGCAGATAAACTGCCAAATCCTCTGTAATGGCGAGGAATGCATCAGATTATGGAGCTTACATGGAAAAATTCACTCTGCAACATCCTCCTTCATCTCATCAACTTCCATTAACAGGCCTCATCTTTGCTGTCAAAGATATGTCAGTCTCCTCGACAGCTTTTAATGATATGTGCTTTTTTTTTTTTTTTT
>CAIGRH010238363.1:0-12455 GCA_903798295.1 Fraxinus nigra | reverse complement strand
TTAAATTATTTATTTTAAACATGTTTTTAAACATTTATTTTTGGTCAAATGGAATATCCTTCACTGTCCATTTTCTTAATAAAAATTGAATGATGAATTTATCTGGCAATTAAATAAAACAAATATTTAAAAAATATTTATAATCATAGTCCTAAGATTTTTTTAAAAATTACAAATAAGTCCTAAATAATAATAATAATAATAATTCTTTCTTCCTTCATTCTAGAGACGGCAAAAGAACTTGACAAACCCGATATCAGCGGAGCGAGGGATAACCCGCTTAATCCGGTATTCAGGATGGGGACTGGTAAAAGGTGCCCTACCCTGTTTAATTTTACATTTTTTTACCTCTCATAATCCAGAATTTATTGTTCCCAACATTCTCCATGGAATCATTATGGTGAAGCCCCCATCATCTTCAAAGCTACTTTACATCTTAAACGAATTCTAGACCTTAAAGGATATGGTTCATATTATGTTCCGAGGAGATTACATGGTTGCTTCATTGTAATAATGTTGTTGACAAGAAATTCAACAAAAAACCAGCACAAAATGCCACACCACAGAATTCTGGTAAAAGTACTGCTCCAAAAGATAACTCATGAGCAGGTTCGAACAATAGTAATACAACAGATTTATCTGTACGAAAGATTTCCACTGGGAACATATGTTGTTTCCCTTTTTGCTGCAAGTTTCTGAGTCTTCTCAAAAAATTGTTTTTATTTTTTTAGAACTCAATACTTTAAGTGAAAATTTTCACGAAATTTCACTAGTTCTAAAAGAAAATTGCAACTAAAATTATTTGTCTAAGTTTAGTGAATGGGGAAAATAAAAATAAATTATCAAAAACCTAAAAAAAAATTAGACAGGGTAGTAAACGAGGCAAAGGCCACCCCACCTTAAACGGGTAACGAGACGGGGAATTGCTTGACAGGGCGGGGGGTGAGGAAGGTTGCCTCGACCCTGCCCGCCACGTTGGCATCCTTACTTCATTCTCTCCCTCCAACACCATTCACCGTTATTGCCGCCGTCATCGCCACCACCGCTTCATTTTCTCCCTAAAATTATTACATTAATTGTGTATGTCATTAAACTCTAAACTCTTCACCCACCATTCCCATTACTGCAATTATTACATCAATTACTTCTCTTTTTTCTTTCAACTCCTAACCCCCTCCATAGTGGCTGCTAGGCACAATGAAGCATTGATCTGTGAGTTCTAGTCTTGCTTGCAGGAAAGAGCATCTACGAGTGAGAATGGCGAAGAAAGAGGGATTTGTTACATGGGTGGTAATGTAGGTTATTGTGTCGACACATGCGAAATGGACGGCGTAGTTAGGATCTTAAATATGACGAAAAACAGAGGAGATCATCCTAGATAGGTGAGGGGACAAAGCATCTCCACCGACTTGTCCATAGAGTCAAGATTTGGGTAGATATACCTTGTTTGTGTGTTGTGACCCTCTAATGTGCAAAAGATCTAAGGATTTGATTCCTTAATTTTTACAAGCTACGAGGAAGGTGGAAACTAAAATTAACACCCTCCAGTCAACAAGACAAAGTGTGTGGAAGACTTGGTTGTTCGGATTTATGTGTGAAGTTTTTGTAAAATGAGCTAGTAACTAGATCTGTAGGATAGGTTTCGGGACGGGGGTTTTGCATTCAGAAGTTGGGTATGGGTTTTAGGATGTTGTGTTTTGTCTTAGGTATTGTGTTTTGAATGCTGTATTATAGTTTCTTTTTCCTGCAAATGAAGTATCTCCTTAATTCAAACTTGTTACTAATTTCCATTTTAACTATTTTTGCCTGTTGTTTTATGTAAAATTAATGGTCGATGCAATCCCCAAACATTTTAAAATGGTGCAGCGTAGGTCCCAAACCTTCATATTAAGTTTTAGAAATTATCCCCCTTGTAATGCATGCAACAATATTCCTAAACATTTGTAATGCATAGTAACAATAGTCCTAAACATTTGATTATGATTCTTGAAAAGTCCCTAACATTTGAAATAATGAAGAAAATGTCCCAACCTCTTATGCGTGTATTTGTACAACTAAAAATACAATATTCTGTAAAAAAAAATCAACTTGAAACAAAATGAACAACTATGAACAAAAAGATTCTTACTATTTTCTATTGCAAATTCCATATTTACATCATAATAAGTTCACTTTGTAATTACAAAATGATGTTAACTATTTGCGAAATATGTCAAAATCTTGCAAATTAAATCACAATATGTTCAAGATTTTGCTCTTTTTTCCTAAGACTTCTTCATCTATGATTGGGAGGCTATTGATGATGTTTTTTTTCCCTTTGACGCTCATTACTGCTGATTGAGTTTTTGATTGTGTGTTTGATTGTGATTTTTATTGTGAACTAGCTTTACCAGGCAGTGTAGCCTCACATGTTTTCTTATTATGACATGCTCCCTATAGTGTTTACATCTCATCTTCATGTCAGTTCTTCCCATCTCCACTCCAACAAGTGGTTGTGTTTAGGATCTTTTTTCTAACTTTTTGGGCCTGCCTATCCATTTCTTCTTCATGGGTGGACTCAAATGATGTTTTTGCCATAGCTTAGGACCTGACATTAGTTGGATCACTGAGGTGTCACACCTCTAGTATGTTTCTTTGCTATAACATGGATCAACATAATCATTCATGCATGTCCCTATTCATGTTTTCTTAAGTCAACACTCAATCTCAATCCATCTAAGCTACTGGTCTCAAACTTCTCATGACCTCCATAATCTGCCTTCAAGTACCTTGCCTCTGCCTTAGACTTCTCAATGATCTCAAATATTCTAAGCTCAAATGCATGATCCCATCTCTGTACAGATTTCCTTTTGGTATTCATTTTTATCATTTGTTGATGTCTGATCTTCTTTAGCATTGAAATGATAGACTTTTCTATGGTAATAACAATGAAAGAATTGAATACCTCGCATAAGTTATTCAAAAGAATATCATACCTGGAATGCTTTTGGAAGTGTGATATGCTCTACTAGGAGGCTAGTTTTCATTGAACCACTTATAAGCTTTTTCATTGACGTCTTTCATTTCATTCGTTGCATTCATCTACTCTAGCACAAATGTTGCCTCTGCAATAGCCCAAAACAAGTTCTTAAGATTAGACCTTTATGAACCAAAGTGAAATTGCTATATAGATTTCTAACACAACATGTATGTTCAGCTCCCTTCACAAAACTGATTTACTGAGTCCACCAAACCCTTTGTTTATTAGATGAAAGTCCAAGCTCTGCTTTAGAGATGAAAGTCCAAGCTCTGCTGTTATACATTCCTATGAACCATTACCAATTTGTTTTGTTCTCAGCATCTACAATAGTCCATGTTATATAGAACACGCAATTATCTCTATCAATTCCAATAGCTGTCAACAATTGCTCACCTTAGTAAGTCTTTATAAGAAACCATTCAATCCAAATATAGGCATGTAACCTACCTTAATACCCTCCTTACAAGCCCCCAAGCATATGTACAATCTCTTAAAACTAGGACGTGTACCTTTAATCTGCCAGGGTTATTTTTCTTCAATTTCTGTCTATGATCCCACAATATTTTGTATTGTTCAACAACAATCCCATTCACCACTTCTGCACATTTAGTTCTAGTCCTATAAAACTGATGCTTTGATATCTCTCATATATGTAATCTTCTTCAACAGTTTGACAAAACTGCTCATTGACATTTTGGGATCAGATATGAATGAACTTATGTATGTATTTTTTGGCCAGATAACCTATATGAATTCTTCTATTTTGCCAAACCATGGTGCATTTATGTTCATCTCTATTGCAAAATAATTTCTTTTAAAATGTCGCAAGTGCATGGTTCGTTAACAAGTAGTAAATTGAATTTTTGAGTCCAAGTATCGTATCCACAAAATTTTACTAGTTTAAGTTCGAATTAATTTAGCTCTAAGCGAAATAATGAAATTTGTGATTTTTCTAAGGGGTGTATTCAATTGATATTTTTAATGACTTTTTGAGATTTAAAAAGTTTAGGGGTATTCAATGTAGACTTTTGAAGACTTTCTAAAAGTATTGGTTTATTCAATTGAGACTTTTATAAATTTTTTAAAAAAGGTCACGGTGTATTCAATTAAAACTTTTTAGAAGTCTACAAGTTTTAGGATATTCAAATTTTTATAACTTTTATAAAAGTTTCCATGGTATTATCTTTTAAGTAGAAAGTACTAAAATAAAATCTCAAAATTTGTCTCTCATGAATCACAACATTTTGGGAGATTTTCACATAAAATTAAAAAAATTAATGTATTTTCTTTTTCATTATTAAAATTTATTTTTTTCTATTGATTATATTAGTTTTTTTTTCTCTCTCTCTCTCTCTCTCATTACTTATTTATATTGTTTATGAAAGAATTAAATTGTATTCTTTTTAAATTTTTTTTTTATTATTATATGGGGGGAAGATGAAGGAGAAGGGGGAATGGTGAGAAGCATCACCTTGTATATGATAATTTCATAATATTGTACTAGATCCACATAAATTCTACCTCAAATGAAAGTCTTTAAAAGTTTTTTGAATTCTATAAAAGTCTCTAAAAGTTTTAAAATGAAAGTTTATAAAAGTTTACAAAAGACTTCTACTAATTTCATGTAAATCTCTAAAAAAATCCATGAAATGCACATAAGTTATCACTTAAAAAAATCTATCAAATTTTTCAAAAATCTCAATTGAATACACCCCCCTAAAACTAAATTGTAATTAAATAATCTACTTATGAATGTAAGTCCCAACTTCACTAAAATCAATGCAAAATTATGATGAAAAACATACTAGGATCCTGAATCCCCTTATATCAATTCCCTTTAACTCGGAACCTTTGAATTTGACACGAGACAATTATCAAGATTAATATTTTTAAATTATTCAACAATCTCTCTCGAATAGAACTAAACATATCCTTACATATGACTCAACTATATTCATATGACGGATTTGAACATATAAGAATATTTTAAGCATTTGTGAATACTTAAAGATCACATAAAGTATAGTGGTATATTTATATTCCCTATCGGGCTTTACGACAATTGACACTATATCTAAATTATTTTCAATCTTTCGAAAGTAAAACAAGCAACAACACTTATACAACCATTGACATATAATTGTAGAGAATAATAAATCCATGTCAATTATTCAAAATTAGAAACGAGCTTTGATGTCAAAAAGAAATAAAATCAAGACTTAAAGGTTCATGATATAAGATTCACTGTAATCCTAGTTGTAGATTACTTTAGCCTAACACGTTATGAAGAAGAAAATAAAAGATTTAACAAAATTCATCATCCAAAATTCTTGAATTTGATCTTTGAGTTTCTTGAATGTGATCATGTGTTTTTCGCCTCTTTTTAAAAGAATAACTAACTAAAAGAGGGTGAATTGGTTTTAAATTTTTATTTCGAATAATTAATCTAAATTCAAGCAAGTAAAAACTAANTTGATGTCAAAAAGAAATAAAATCAAGACTTAAAGGTTCATGATATAAGATTCACTGTAATCCTAGTTGTAGATTACTTTAGCCTAACACGTTATGAAGAAGAAAATAAAAGAATTAACAAAATTCATCATCCAAAATTCTTGAATTTGATCTTTGAGTTTCTTGAATGTGATCATGTGTTTTTCGCCTCTTTTTAAAAGAATAACTAACTAAAAGAGGGTGAATTGGTTTTAAATTTTTATTTCGAATAATTAATCTAAATTCAAGCAAGTAAAAACTAAATAAATTAATTTAAATAATAAGTACAAAAATGAAAATGATAAGTAAAAGGAAACGATATTTTTGTAGAGGTTTGATCCAAAAACAATGATCTACACCCTCTATTACCAACCTCTCCAGCACAAGTAAGGTATTTTCACTATATTGATTAATTTATGGTGCAATCCACCCTTTACATTGCTTTCAGTAATTTACAAACAAGGAGCTCCGATCTTTATAAAATAATGAGTTTTACATGACATCAATACGATCAACACTATTGAGCTTTACGTCAATTGACCCACACGATAACTTACAACAAAGAGCAGTGATCCTTATACTATTGAACTTTCACGGGATCTCAATACGACACACAACTTTAGATTAAATGATTTTACAATAAAAACTATCTCTTAATAAATGATACAAATGAATTAAGGATTAAGATATGCTAACATTTCAATGAATAACAATAACTGATAGCTCAAGCGTTAGATGAAATTTTTTGATATATATGATAATTAGAAATTTGATTCAATCAATCAAAAAATTTCAATGAGAAGATGAAGAAGAAATAAATACAATATAAGTTTAAATATCTTCTAAAAATATATATCTCTTTTAATGAATGATTTTAATAAATTAAACACCAAGAAAGATATGAGAAACGTTGATGAATATGATGATTTTACAAATTTGATTCAATCAATCAAAGTTTTCAATATAAAGAAGTAGAAGAAACATATGCAATGTAAGTTCGAAGATCTTTTTCAAAATATTTCTCTCTTTTATGAGTACTAGAAATAAGTTAAGTACAAAAAGAGATATGAAAAAGTTTTTAATATGAAGATGAAGAGATAAATTAAATAAATGCAAATGTAAGTTTAAAGAGATCTCTCAAATGAAATATTAATTTGATGCTCTTGAAGAATGTTATAATGAATGCAAGAAGTATATGTATTTATAGAGTTCAAAACGTCAAAAACTCCGTGAGTTCGGATGACTTGTCCGGTTGACCGCCTTTATCCGAATAACCAATATAGCCGTTTGTACAATAAAATTCAGAGGTCGAAACGGTTAAAATTTGGACCGTTGGAAACTTTCGGTCGACTTCATTAACCAGTTGACCGCCTCTTCTGGCCGATTGATTTTTTTTTACTTTTTGGCCTTCTTTGATCTAATTCGAAGGTTTTGGAAGGGCATGGATTTTTGTAAAGTATTTTTAACTAAATTTTCAAGATAAAAGCTATTTTTCAAGTTCAAATGTCATTTTAAAAGTCATTTTTATATTTGATCAAAATATTGCATTAGAATAACATTTAATGCACAACATTGTTTTTAATGCATAGAAGGATTTTGAGTTTAAGCATTTATTGCCAAATATCAAAGTGTTAGTACCTTTACACTTTATCTAAGAAATCAAGTATTTGATCCTGCTCCGAATTTTTGCTCTTAAATTCTGGAATATGTGACTTCGATCTTAACCTCCTCCATGAATTTGATTTGTGACGATAGCTTTTGATCTTTTGACGACAATCGATCAATTCTCCGTCGTATGCTTTGAAAAACTATAATCACTAAAATTCAATTTGTTAGTAAACAAGATTAAATTGTTGGTTTTAATCAAAACTTTAAGGTTATAATCAAGCATATGTCAACATCCAAAAAAAAATCTTCAAAAGTGACCAGAAATTAGCCCAAGAAGAAGAGTCCTTGCTAGAGAAGAATTCGAAACGAAAAATAGACCCTTGGCGCGATTGGCCTAGGTGGGTGCCTAGTTGAAAACCAAGTGGCAGCCCAGGCAAATTAATTCATCCCTGCTTTTGAAACTTCAAGTTGAGCGGTCACCGGACTATTATAACTAGGTGGGTGGCCACTTATAATAACCTCAAAAATTCATTTTTAGTTATTTTCATCATTATTTCTTCTATTTTGGTCATGCACTACAAATTATGCCTATTTTTATCTTTGACTTTCTTCTCATGTGCACATTAGTCCTCAAAACCTTCAATCCAATAATCAATTCATCCCCCCTATTTCTTTTTCAATTGTGTATATGTATCATATTTTCTATTGATATGTAATTCAAATTTTAAAAATAGTCGGAGCCCATTTTAGACTCTTTAATTCAAACTCCTTCAACCAAAGATCTAATCCAAGAACTCCAAACCATCAAACACTAACCTTCCTACCCCAAATTGCTTTTTAGCAGTTTGGTTCTATATTAAGGATTTGGGGATCCTAGAATTTAGGTTACTATATTTAGGTTACTATGTTAAGGATCTGGGGAATCTATTCAAACCTAGGTCAATAATATCAACAATTAAGTCCACAAAATCAAATCGTGTCCAAACATAAGTAATAAGTCAATAATGGCTATGTGCACATGTAATCAAGTCTTATATGGATAAGTACTCAAGTAAAAATACATATTATAGTGTTGTCCAATATTCTAGCTAAAGTTGTACTCAATTCAAACAAATAGATAGCATCATCAGCATTAACCGTTCAACGCTAAAATAGACACCATTTTTTAGTTTTTCAATTTTTTACTAAAATAATATTTTTTAAAAAAATTAAATGGTTATACGACCCGATTAGCAGTTGAAAAACAAATATTTATCCTACGTATCCTACTTAGTCCACCTCAAACTAAAAATTACATTATCCCCAATGTAAAAACAAAAATAATCAAATAAAGGAGTAAGAATCATAAACTTCCAAAGGTAGATGTAGATAGGTAGAACGATCGGGCTAATCCAGTTTGGTAGACATCATGACAAACACAGCTTTTCCTTAGTGCTAGGCTTTAAATTTCTATTTCAAGAATTCAAAATAAATATTAGTGATAGCATTATGGTTTAAATATTTGCAATGAATTCACACAAAGAATAATTATTCTAACTTTTACAAAAATCATCTAACAGAGCGTACATCCTTGCAAAAATTTTATAACTAGAAAAAGATAAGTCTTTCAAATTGGTTTGGAGATTGAAATCTAGGTGCAACCTTAATAATGCATATCATATAAATGTAAGCTCAATATAATGCTAGAATATTAAAGATGAGCTTAAGTATAATGAACTCAGTAAGAAAAAATGCCCAAGTTACTAATGCAAGTCTTAAATACTACCTAAAATGTGTTAAAAACCATTTAAATGCATGAGTTCCTAAATTAATGCAATCTCTAAAACTAATTGTAATGCAATAATTAATCAAAATAAGTGAAAATGGATAGAAAAATGGGTTGCCTCGTATTAAGTGCTCGATTTATAGGTCGTGACACGTAAAATACTAGAAAATAGGAAATGTTTTGAAAATAAAAGGAAAAAATCCCTTTGATCTATAATAAAAATACATAAATGGGAGAAATGTGAATCAAACCCAAATTTTGCTTAATCTTAGGTTCATTTACTTTTTTGAAAGGGAAGAAAATTGACCGATCTCGACTTTTGGGTGATTTACTCATGAAGGTTCGAAGTGGACTGCACTAACAAAACAATTTACACTACGTTTAACATTGCCACCCTGTTGTCAATTCTTAAAACTTGAAAAACTCCTTCATCTTTGAGGTTTTTAATGATTCCATCTATTCCCTTTCTATGTGGGAACTTTGTATAATCCTTTATTTCTTCCTCTTTAACTTTTTAACTTTTCTCATTATGTGATGGTTTTTTGACAATATTATATAACCTGAAATTTCTCTTGCTCATTATCCACCCTCAAGATTAGCTCACCTAATTTGAAGTCCAAAATGGCTCGACTCGTAGATAAGAATGATCGACCCAAGATCAGGGATACCTCCCAATATTCTTCTATGTCTAAGATACAAAAAGTTTGCTGAAAATATGAAATCGCCCACTTTAATGAGTATGCTTTCAACCACTCCTCGAGGGTGCTGGATTGATCGATTTGCTAATTGAGGGGAGATTATAGTATCATTTAACTCTTCTAAACCTAATTTCCTGTAGACAGAAAAAGCCATTAGATTTATACTTGCTCCTAAATCACATAAAGTATTAAAAGTATGATTATTTCCTATTGAGTAAGGTATTTTGAGATTCCTTGGATCCTTTAGTTTATGAGGTAGTTTGTGTTGCAAGATAGTACCACACTCCTCATTTAGCGACATGGTCTCAAATTTATTGAGCTTTCTTTTCTTCGATAACATCTCCTTTAGAAACTTTGCATAGATTGGTACTTGAAATATGACCTCAAATAATGGGATATATACATGAAGTTTTCTAAAGATGTCCAAGAATTTTACAAACTGCTCTTCGAGCTTCTTCTTTTGTGCTTTCACAAGCAAATCCTCAATTATTTCATTCTCTAAAATACGTATGGCTATTATTACTTGTTCTTTGGGATTAGTCTCAGTATGGCTTGGTAGGGTACCTGGTATTCTATCTAACATAGCAAGTGTCATCTATCCCATCTGAGTTTCAAGGTTCTTGATTGCAACACTCTGATTTTGAAGGGTTGTCTCAGTCCTTCTCATAAATTGATTGTTTGCCTCCATGCGATGCTCTATTTTTTCCATAAACTTGGTAAACATCTCTTTTAAAAGAATTCGCTTCTCAAACTAATGATACTGAGAACCATGCGATATAATGGGATTTTGATTACTAAAAAAAATTAGATGCTTCTTCCAACCAGGGTTGTAAGTGTCAGAATATTGGTTATTTTGTTTCCGCTCACCTCCTTGTACATATTCCACGTGCTCAAGACTTGTACAAGAATTGTTTAGTCTCTTATGATGTGATATGCCTCGCATTCTTCATAACTTAGCTGCTTGGCCTGTTCTACATTGGCTGAATGTGACATGTTCTCAACCTTACGAATCAAAGAGTCAATTTTGCAAAAATTTTGTGTAAGTGTCCACCTCATATATTCCTGGTGCCTTCTTATGAACAACCCACTCAGCGGCCTACATTGCTATGGTAGTAGCTATTCTCTCAAACAATTCTAAGGTTTCATCGATTGTCTTCATAGATAAGAAGCCATTGGATGAAGAGTCCACAGTTTTCTTGTATGATGGAAATAGACATGCATATAAATATTGAACCTGGAGCCCTTTATTCATACCATGATGAGGACACTTTCGTAGTATGTTCTTGAATCTATTCCAAGCTTCATCAAATGACTCATTTTTTCCTTGCCGAAAATGGATGTCATATTTCAACTTTGCTATCTTACTCGATGGAAAGAATTTTGTGTAGAGCTTTTGAGCCAAGACATTCCAAGTGGTAATATTGGCAATAGGTTGGGAGTCCAATCATTCAAGTGCTCTATCCCATAGAGTATGTGGAAATAATCTTAATTTGATAGCATCATCTGAAATACCTTAATATCTGAAGTGTTGACACATCTCCAAAAATCGAGAGACGTGTGTGTGGATCATAATCAGCCATGCCATAGAATTGGCGTCCATTCTAAAATAAATGGATGATATCGGTCTTCAATTGAAAGTTCAATTGCCGAAAAGGAGGATAAACGATGTTATATTGGCTCTGAATAATTTATGGAGTCATGAAGCCCCCAACTAGCACATTTCATTCATCGACCATTTCATCTTCATTCACTTGAATTATTGGATTATTCTGTTCGTTGGCCATCTTTTTTTGTTATTTTTGGTCTTTTTGTTGTCCATCACTTGTTTATCTTTTCCTACATTGAAATGTAGGTTTGATTTTCAGATCAACAGGTATCAATTCACTATCTTTCGAACTTCGCATAAAATGCTTGAAAGATAGAACACGGAACCACTAAAATAAATTGAAATAGATAAATTAAATGAAAGTAAAAAAATATGTTTGAATTAGTGCCAAGGTAAATGAACATAAACTCAAATACAATACTCAACAACGACAACAAAAACTTGTTGTAAAATAATTTTTTTAAAAATACCGCAAGTGCAGGTTCTTTAACAAGTAGTAAAATGAATTTTTGAGTCCAAATATCGTACTCACGGAGATTGTACTAGTACACGTTCGAATTAACTTGGCCTTAATCGAAACAATGAAAATTGTGACTTCTTTCTAAAACTAAATTGTAATTAAATAATCTACTTATAAATGCAAGATCTAACTTAACTAAAATCAATGCAAAGTTATAATGAATGCAAGTTTGATGAAAATAATACTAGGAGCCCGAATCCCTTTATAACAATCACCTTTAACTCAAAACTTTTGAATTCGACAACACGAGTCAATTATGAAGATTAATATTTCCAAGTTATTTAACAATCTCTCTCGAGTAAAATTAAATTCATCTTTACATGTGACCCAACTATATTTCTATGTTGGACATAGAAGAATGCTTTAAGAATTTGTGAATACTTAAAGATCACATAGAAAATAGCGGTATATTTTCATTCCCTATTAGACTTTACGACAATTGACAAAACAAGCCACAACACTTGTACAACCATTGCACATATAATTGTAGAGAATAATAAACACATGTCAATCGTTCAAAATAAAAAAAAATGTTTGATGTCAAAAAGAAATAAAATTAAGAGTTAAAGATTCATGATACAAGATTCATCGTAATCCTAGCACTAGATTACTTTAGCCTAACATGTGGTGAAGAAGAAAACGAAAGAAATAAAAATAGTTCATCACCTTGAATTCGATCTCACATTCTTTGCCTCCTTTTGCAATCAATTGTCCAACCTTCTTTTTAGTTAGAGTCCGTTTGATTGCAC
>CAIGRH010238333.1:0-20196 GCA_903798295.1 Fraxinus nigra | reverse complement strand
AAAAAAAAAAAAAACTGGGAAAACCTGCCAAAATTTTGGGAAATCCCATTGTTGGCTTTTAAATTTGAATTTTTAGGCCAACAACTTGGACCATCCGTGACAATACTGACCAAAACAACGAACACAAAATGTATGAGGAAAAATGGGAGAGAAATGAGGTTGTTATGCGTTTTTAAAATTCTGAAATCGTGCGGACGTTCGGCTCACTACCCAGACGTCCGAATTGGCAGAGCTTGGTTTGGGCAAAAACTTTTGTCAAACCNACTATACAAAAGATGGCTAACAAACACGATCAAAATCTTCACCCACCCCCAAAAAAAAAAAAAAAAAAAAAACTGGGAAAACCTGCCAAAATTTTGGGAAATCCCATTGTTGGCTTTTAAATTTGAATTTTTAGGCCAACAACTTGGACCATCCGTGACAATACTGACCAAAACAACGAACACAAAATGTATGAGGAAAAATGGGAGAGAAATGAGGTTGTTATGCGTTTTTAAAATTCTGAAATCGTGCGGACGTTCGGCTCACTACCCAGACGTCCGAATTGGCAGAGCTTGGTTTGGGCAAAAACTTTTGTCAAACCGAACAAGGTGTCTGGACTATCCGTTTTGATTCGTCCGAATCCCTTTTTTTAATCAAGTATAAAATAAAAGATAATACTACATGTACATTCTCTTTTTTATCTAATCTTTTACTTAAACTCAAATAGGGTGTGGAGACCACACATTTGAGAGTTTTTTATTCATGAGGGCTCCGCGCTCATGTGAGAGGGTGTAACATTTTCGGTACAAATTGTATTATCCTAAAATAAATAATCGCACACATAAAAACATGTATGAACACATATTGTGAATTCAACTTAGTTATGCTTCGAATTTATCAATAATGCCTAAACTTCTTTGAATATGTGAGAATCGATCAAATGCTAGAGGTTTAGTGAAGATATTGGCTAATTGAATTTCCTTGTTCACAAAGTCTAACACAATATCTCTCTTTTGTGTGTGATCTCTTAGAAAGTAACGTCTAAATTCAATATGCTTCGTTCGAGAGTGTGAAATAAGATTTTTAGACAAGTTTATGGAACTAGTGTTATCACTCATTATTATAGCCCAATAATAACTAATCAAGATGGGGTAAATTAGTTTGTAAAACGTTTTCGAAAAATTAATCTAAATTCAAGTAATTAAAGACTAAATAAATTAATTCAAATAATAAGCATAAATATAAAAGCGATAAGTAAAAGGGAAAGATGATGCAAACAATATAATTGTGGAGGTTCGATCAAAAACAATGATTTATGTCATCTGTTACCAAAATCTCCAATACGAGCAAGACTTTTTCACTATGTTGATTGACTTATGGTGCAAACCAATCCTTTAAAATGCTTTCGGTGACTTACAAACAAGGAGCACCGATCCTTATACATGTTGAGTTTTACGGACCTGAACATGACCTACTATTGAGCTTTCACAGGACTTCAATATGGCCAACACGGTGACTTACAACAAGGAGCACCGACACTTACACAATGTTGATATTTACGAAATTTCAACACGACTCACACTTTATTAAAGTGATTTTACAATGGAATTACTCTCTTGATAAATAATACAAACAAGTTAAATACTAAGAGAGACTAACACTTCAATAAATAATAATAAACGATAGCTCAAGTGTTAGATGAAAAACTTTAATGAATATGATAATAAAATATTAGGTTCGATGAATTAAAGTATTTCAACGAGAAGATGATGAAGAAATAAATGGAATGTAGGTTCAAAAATCTTCTCAATATATACTCTCTTTTAATATATGAAGAAGTAGAAAAGTTTATGCAATTTAAGTGTAAAGATCTTCTTAAAATATATATATATCTCTCTTTTAAAATTGATATAAATAAGTTAAGTACAAAGAAAAGTAAAAAACTTTGAAGAGAGAAATGATTTAAGAAGTTTGATTCTATAATCAAAGTTTTGTTATGAATAAATAAATAAAATGAATGTAAAAATGAAAGTTCAAAGAAGATTTTCCAAAAATATATTTTATAAAAAAGCTCTATTCTAATTTTTGTCTGAATGCAAAGTGAACTAATATTTATAGCAGTCAAAACGCCCAAAATTTTGACAAATCGGACAACCTATCCGGACATCCGCATCCTGAATCAAACGTCCACATTAACTTTGACTTTGAATTTTTTTTATTATTTTTTTAAATGTAGGCTTTTGAAGGAATAAATAACATTGTAAAAAGTTTAAATATCAAGTTGAAATTCTTACCCTTTGAAAAATAAGTTTTTTTTATGCAAATATTTTATGAAATAATCTTTTCGTGCATAAAACGATTTATTAAGGGCACGTTTGATGGATATTATTGAGAAAGTAATGTATTTTAAATAGTGATTTGATGAGAAATATATGGTTAAAAAGTAAAAAAATGTTATTGATGTGATGTAAAATATTATTTTATTGAAAAATGTATGATTAAAAATGAGTTTTGAAACAATGTATGTTGAGAGAATGTGTATCAAACATGGGCTAAGGATGAAATCAACCATATGTCAACAATGATAGGTATATGATCAAATAATAAATGATAATCATTAAGAGTTTGTTTCATTCATAACACTTAAGCACAACAACTAGCGGCCGAGATATATTGCAATGGAAATTTGTTTCTTACTAAAACATAACACAAGTGCAAAGTTTAGAAAAAGACATGTTCCACTAGTGATTTTGAAATCAATTGTGCAACCAGCCCATTCGACATCCGAATAACTAAGTAGATTAATATGAGTGTCTTTGGATACCAAAGTCCTAAGGCTTTAGTGCCCTAAAAATATCTAAAAATTCTTTTTTAAGGCACTAAGATATGATTTTTTAGGATTCGATTGAAATCTAGCACAAAACACACACTGAATATAATATCGGGTCTACTCGCGGTTAAGTAAAGAAGAGGCCCGATCATACCTCGATATTTTGTTATTTCAACTAAAGTACCTATCATTGTCATTCAATTTTAATGTACTCATGGGAATGTTCATTGGCTTCAAGTCATCCATCTCAAATCCCTTGAGCATGTCCAATATATACTTATTTTGATTTATGAATATTTCATTACAGGTTTACTTAATTTGTAGACCAATGAAGAATTTAAGTTCTCCCATCATCATCATTTCAAATTCCATGCTCATTCATTTTGAAAATTCTTCATAAAGATAGATATTAGTTGCACCAAATATAATATCATCAATATAAACTTGAAAAACAATCATATCATTCTTTTGAGTTTTTAGGAAAAGAGTAATATTCACTTTTCCTATTGAAAAAAATTTGAAAGTTGAAATTTACTCAATTTTTCATATCAAGCTTTAAGAGCTTGTTTTAAACCATAAATAGTCTTTCTAAGTTTAAAAACATAGTTTGGATACTTGTGATCTTTAAAATTGAAGGGTTGCTCAACAAAGACTTCTTCTTGAATAAAACTATTTAAAAATGCACTTTTTTAACATTCATTTTGTAAAAAGTAAATCTTTTGTGACAAGCAAATGCAAGAAGCATACGAATAGATTCTAATTTAGCAATCAATGCAAATCTTTCCTCAAAATTGATATCTTCTTCTTGATTGTAACATTGAACCACTAATCTAGTTTTGTTATGCACAATTATCCCATCTTCATTTCGTTTATTTCTAAAAATTCATTTAGTACCAATGGCGATTTGATCATTTGGTCTAGTGACTAAATCTCAAACATGACTTCTTTGAATTCTTTTATTCAATTTGCGAAATGAAAACACAACTATTAGATGATTTCTAGTAGAAACTCTAGTAGTAATACTTTTTTTTTTTTTGAAAAATGAAAATTTTATTGAAGTGTCCCCACATGTAGCGGAGGAAAACCAAGATTACAAGAACACAAAGCAATAGACATCATCTTCTAAGGTACGGTAATTCCAAACTATCAGTGTACAGTATTCCTCGTAGTAGTGTAGGAACCACATCACCAATAAACATGTCAGTAGACGATCCTCCGCAACCATATTTAGCAAGAAAATCAGGCGCCATATTTGCTTCCCGGAATACATTATGCACCTGGACATTGAGCATATGGATCAAATCCAAGGTTTTTTCCCAAAATTCCCAAAGCCACCATAGAGTGCAGGCGCCTCTTTTAATCCATTGTACTACAATTTTAGAATCAGTTTCAACAATTATATTCCCAATTCCTAAGTCCCTACACGTGCGAAGTCCATCAAGAAGTGCACGGGTCTCAACCACCATGTTTGTGCAATTACCGTAATGACGTGAGTAACATGCCAGCCAAGTTCCCTTACTATCACGAAGAAGACCCACTCCATCGGCTGGTCCAGGGTTGCCCTTAGAAGCTACATTGATGTTTAATTTAAGCTGTCCAGTATTCGGTTTTTTCCAGCTGATCAGATTTACCTTGGCTAGTTTGACGTCGTTTATTGGGCAGTTTAGTGAATGTGGGCATTTAATATCACTGTCAGAATTTTTTTTTTGCCTTGGAGTTCAGACCAGCAATATGAGATAGCAATAATTTTATCTGCCAAGTTGCTTTCTGCCATGAGACCGAGTGCCCTTCCATTCGAGTATCACATCTGATTTTCCACAGCTCCCATGTGATAATAATAGGTGCAATTCCGCGAAGAAAACCCACCTGTGAAGCTCTCGAAACCTGTTTCTCCCATAAGTTCATCATACCAAGTGTTAACGGCCATGAGAACAATGTTAAAGTGGGCTTCAAAATGGGACCATATTTTTCTTGTGACTTCTCCATTGCACAGAACATGGTTAACATTTTCCACCGATGGGTTTACAAGCAGTTGCACTTAGAGGCCAGAGGGATTCCAATGTTTTGTACCACCTCATCAACTGGTAAACAATTCAACCGAGCTCTCCAAGATACAAACGAGATACGTCTAGGAACATGGTATTGCCACAGCCATCGTTTCCAAGGACACGACACTCCTTTTTTCGGATTAATTCCCAGGAAAATTTGGTGGAAAAGATACCATCCTTACTAGGCATCCAAACATATTGGTCATGGATTGCACATATTTTAATACGCACACCTTCCACAACAGTAGCTTGAGATTCACCCATTAATTCCCAAAGCCGACTCCCATTCCATTTACCATTGTACAACAACAAATCCTTAATCTGTCGCAATGGTTCCTTAACTTCAAAACCAACATCATCCAGACTTTGGAAACCGAACCAGTTGTCATACCAAAAGCTTGAAGAGCCATCCCGAACACGACAAAAAGTATGTTGCAACACAATATGCAAAACCGCAACCACACCCTTCCAAAATCGAGAGTGTGTGGGAGAAATTTTCAACCAAGCTATAGGTTTGTTTTTCATGTATTTTGGACTAAAGAATTCCGCCCAAAATGAGTTCCCGTTCAGTAACTTCCATGAAAACCTCATAAAAAGTGCTTGTTGAACTTCGCCAAAGTCTCGAATGCCCAAACCACCTTCCTCCTCTAAAAAGCATATTTTTCTCAAGGTACCCATTTTCGTCTTTTAGAGCCATCGGATGCGTTCCAAAGAAAATTAGAAAAAATACGTTTTAACTGGTTATGGACTCCCTTAGGTAGATTCAGTACCGATAATGTATGAATTGGTATACTACTAAGGACGTGTTTGATTAAGATAAGTTTGCCTCCAAAAGATAGAAGTCTGCCCTTCCAGTCAGCTAGTTTCTTCTAGATCTTAACCAACAAAGGTTCAAACACGCCCTTCAGTAATCTACTTGTGTATAGAGAGACACTCAAATATGTACATGGTAAAGCTCCTTCTTTAAACCCCGAGACAGGCGGCAATTTTCTTTTGCATGTAGCCGAGATATGCTTGGAAAAAAACATAGAAGATTTCATAGGACTTGCCTGTTTACCCGATATCTATTCATACTTTTTTATAATATCAAAGAGATTGGCGATCGATTTTTTCCTCCCATTAGCAAAAATAAGTAATTCATCGGCGTAAAATAAATAACTGACCATAATTCATCCACCCTGAAAATGCTGAACATCATTGCACTTGAATGCCTGCTTAATCATTCTTGACAAGAGCTCTTGCGCCAATATAAACAAATATGGTGACAGAGGATCTCCTTGGCGTAAACCTCTTGATGGCTTGAAGAAACCCCGTGTCTTACCATTAAGCATGATTGAGTAGTACAGGGAGGTAATGCAATTAAACACCAGATTTCTTTGACGACTAGAGTTCTTTGTTAAAGACTATATAAACTTGCTAGTCGATGAATATTTTAGAAAGATTCTAATATTGGATTTTGAATCAATTTTTTCAAAATTTTCTTTTGTATTCAGAAGCATTTGCAACTAACAACGTTTAAATAATCAATATTTTGAATTTTATTTTTCCAAAGGTAATACAGGGTTTTAGTCTTCTTTCGACTAACTCAAACTCTATTAACAATATAGCAAGCTGTGTTAACGATTTCGGCCCAAGTGTTTTTGCATGCTATTTTTATTTAGCATGGTTCTAACTATTTCTTGTAATGTGCATTTCTTCATTTCCACTCCACCATTTTGTAAGGAGTTTTATGAGTGAAAACTTATGTCATATCCATTTTCATTACAAAAATTATCAAAAGCGATATTATCAAATTCTCCTTTTTTTGTTTGAACATTTTAATGGAGTATCCTTTTTTGTTTGAACATTTTTGCAAAAATGTTTGAATATATTCAAAGCTTCATCTTTAAGATTTAAGAATAGAACCCAAGTGAATCTAAAAATGTCATCGACAGTGACAAAGGCATAATGTTTCCACCCGCGCCACATGTTTTAGAAGGTCCAAAAAGATCCATATGGAGTAGTTGAAGTGGTTTTGTAGTCGAAAAATATAGTTTAGGTTTAAAAGAGTTTTTCACTTGTTTACCAAATTGACAATCATCACAAATTTTATCTTTATCAAACTTTAAATTTGGCAAATATTTGACAAAACAATTTTTGAAATTTTTTTTTACATATGTCACAACCAAGTATCATCCTTTAAACTTGATTAAAAAATTCATTACTTTCAAATTCGATATTTATGATATAAACATTTTTGTTTCGACTACCTATAAATATCACCTATTTTGATGTATAGCATCCTTAATAAGACATTTAGAATAATCGAATTTAATATGATAACATTTATCACATAATTAACTAATGCTAAGCAAATTATGTTTGACGTTATCTACAAATAAAACATTTTCAATTGAAGGAGAAGAATGATTACCAATGTTTCTAATTCCATAATTTTTCCTTTAGCATTATCTCCGAATGTGACATGACCTACATCATTTTTTTTAAAAAAATTTGATAGTAACATTCTATCTCCAATCATGTGCTTTGAGAATCCATTATCCAAAAATCATTTGCTCTTCATCTTCTTTGGTCCTGCAAAAAATAATTTAATTTTTAATTTTTGGTACACATACAAGTTTGGGTCATTGGTAGTTAGTTTTAGTGGATTCTCGAGTCCACTTATTCTTACTTTCAAAGTGTAGTCTCTTTTTTGTTAGATAATTATAAGCAATATGCACATCTTTGTTACAAAAGCTACATGTAGTTTTTGAATGAGTGTTTGAAGTTTCGACAAATAGATTTTTTGAAAGATTTTTGTTATAAGAATGGTTTATATCAAATTCATCATTTATCAAAAACACTTTTGAACACCAAGCATCAAGTCAAAGTTCTTCTTACCAGTAAATTTACGAATAATCTTAGTCAAATTTTTAACTTTTTATTTCAAAGAAGAATTTTCTTTAATCAATAAATCACAATCAACATTTTTCTTTTGAGTTTCTAGAATCTTCTTCATTTCATTTTTCAACAAGTAGTGTTTCCTTTGATTTATCTTTGTTTTCTCCTTAGTTTCGGCATTGTTGAGCTCGTCGATCATCAAGATTTCATAAAGTTCTTTCAATTGATATGAGTTGATATCTTTGGTATTCTTTATCAACATCTTTAATGAGCTCCAATCTTCTGATACTAATCTAAGCATTTTATTTACAAGCTCACCATTTGTGAATTTGCGATCAAATCCTTTAAGACCATTAACAATGTTGGTGAAGCAAGTAATCATGTCAATAATAGATTCATCTTGTTTCATGAAAAGTTTTCAACTTTGTTAGCAAAGAGATTAATCTTGGTTTCATTTACTTTACTAGTGCCAACATAAGTAACTTCAAATGCATGCCAAATATCATATGCGGAATCACATATGCAATACAATTAAATTCATTCCTATCTAAAACATAATAAAGTAGATTTTTTTTTACTCTAGCATTGAAGGATAATTTTCTTTTATCATCTTCGTCATACTCATCTCTAGGTTTTGGAATGATTTGGTCGGGTTTGCAATCGAATTTAATAATATTGGTAGGCACATAAGTACCATATTCAATAACTTTCCAAATATTATAATCTATTGATTGAATGTAAATCATCATCATAATTTTTCAATAATTATAATATTTGTCATCAAAAAAAGGAGGACGATATGTAGAATGCCCTTCAAGATTTTGAATATTGTGGTTAGCCATTATGCAAAATTGTGAAATCTCAAGAAATGAGCATTTTGTTTTGATACCAATTGATAGTCCAAGAATAAGTAACCAAAAGGGGTGAATTGGTTATTATTATTATTTTATTTTTTTTGGAAAACTAATTCGAGTTTAAGCAAATTGAAAATGTATAAGTCAATAGAAAAATGTACAAGTATGAAAGCAATAAGTTAAAAAGAAGAGAGTGTGCAAACGGTGTAATTGTGGATGTTTGATCCCAAATAATTATCTACGTCATTCGTTACCAAATTCTCTATCATGAGCAAGACATTTTCACTATATTTGATTGACTTATAGTGTAATCCAAACCCTTACAATGCTTCCGATGACACAAAAAAGGAGCATCAATCCTTATACAATATTAATCTTTATGGGACATCAATATGATCCACAAATTTAAAGAGAATTGATTTTACAATTTGAAACTTCTCTCTTAATAAATGATATGATCAAATTAAGTATAAAGAGAAAAATGGGTTAACACTTTAATAAATAGTAATGGATGAAACTCAAGTGTTAGGTGAGAAAAACTTTGATTAGAGGAATGATTTTTAAAGGTTGATTCAATCAAAGGTTTTTCAAAGTAAATGATTTGATAAAGATAGATACGACGTATCATCAATAAAATTTGCCTCAAGAATATCTCAATTAAATACCCTCAAAAGTGTTGTAGTGAATGCAAAGTGAAATGGTATTTATAGTAGTCAAAACGCCAAGATTTTTTACCAATTGAACAATCCATCCGGATGTCCACATCCTGAACCGGACAACCAAACTAGCCGTTGTTGCGTCAGAAATCGGAATGGTTAAAAAATGATCGTTGGGCCAACCGAATGTCCGCTTGGACTTTTTCCTTTGTAATTGTTTTGAAAAATGTAGGCTTTCGAAAGACGTTTTCACTTTATTTTTCAATATAAGTAACATTGTAAAAATTTTAAATATCAAGTCGAAATGCTTACCTTTTGAAAAATAATCTTTATGCAAATGTTTTTATGAAATGATTTTTCTCGTACATAAAAATTCATTCATTGAGCTTTTAATGATTAATTGCTAAGGATTAAAGTATTTTTTTACCTTTACATATGAATCTGAAACATCTAAATCTAATATTTTCAATATTTGACTATAGAATTTCTTTGTCTTTGAATGATTTGATATGAATGCTCGGCTTCCATCTCGACTTTTATTGATTGTCCAATACAAATCTTTTGGCAATGATCTTTTTGTCTCCAATTGATCAATTTTGCAACTATAGGTATGAAAACTCGAATTCAATTGTTAGAAATAAAAAATAATTTATTTATATAATTAAAACATGAAGATGAAGTCAACCATAGGACAACGGTGATAAGGGTGCCATAGACAAATATCACAAGCATTATGGATATTTCTTTAAAGAAAATAAATTGTGTGCATGATTGTTCTATGCATTAATTGTTAATACGTGAAGCACGTAGTGGGAAATTGATGGGGCACTTCAGTATTAGGAAAACCTTAGGAATATTACATAAACAATTTTATTGACCTAGAATGAAAATGATGAAAATGACATTTGTAGCAGATAAATTACGTGTAAAAAGGCCAAATATAAGGTTTTACCATAGAGTTTGTATACACCCTTACTTGTTTTTAGTGAACCATGAGTTGATATGTATATGGACTTTGTATTAGGGCTTCATAAGACTAAAATGGGTAGAGATTTCATACTCGTGGTAGTGGATAGGTTTAGTAAGATGACACATTTTGTTATATTCTATAAAGTAGATGATGCCACGAGTAGCCGATTTGTTCTTTAGAGAAATAGTTTGACTCTATGGTATACTTAGGAGTATTGTGTCTGATAGAAATGTTAAGTTCTTTAACTACTTTTGAAAATTTGTATGGGGTAAGTTGGAGATTAAACTGTTGTTTTCTACTACATATCACCCACAAACAGAAGGATAGATCGAGGTAGTTAATAGAGCAATAACTCAATTTTTGCACATTATAAGTAATAAAAATTTGAAAAGTTCGGAAGATTGTTTACCATTTGTAGAATTTGCATAAAATAGAGCCATGTATTCTACTACTTATTTTCTTTTTGAAATTGTGTATGGTTGTAATCTACTAACTTCATTTGATTTAATTCTTTTACATGTTGATGAAAAATGTAGTTTAGATGGGAAGAAATGATGAATTAGTAAGGTCAATCTATGAGAAGGTTCGTCTTCAAATTGAAAAGAAGAATGAAAATTATGTTTTTCTAGATAATGAAGGAAGAAGACTTTGTAACATTTGAACCATATGATTAGGTTTGGGTATACATGCAGAAAGAACAATTTCTAGTCAAAGAAGGTCCAAATTACATCGTAGAGGAGATGAACAATTTCTTGTCCTTGAGAAAATTATTGATAATGCCTACAAACTAGAACTTCTAGGTAAGTATAATGTGTTTGCTAATTTTAATCTTTCTGATCTTTCTCTCTTTGATACAGGCGAAGATTCGAGGTTGAATCTTTTTGAAGAGTGGTGGAATTATGAGAATCATGAAAAGCAAGCTAACAAGGATCCTTTACATGTTCCAAATGGACCAATGTCAAGATCAAGAGTAAAGAAAATCAAGGAAGCCATGCAAGGACTTGTTCAAACTACATGAGTTAAGAGTTCAAGTGCAACGAGTAAGACACAGTTTCAAGATGGGCACGAAAGAACCAAACTTAATGCATGTGATTCAAGCTAATGAAGAAGGAGCTGATTTGAAAATCGATGCCCATACAAGTCTTTAATTTTCTTGCCACGCAAGTATCAAAATTGTACAATCCGAGAACAAATCAATTGAACCATGCCTACACAAGGATTAATAATTCAACAAAGGAATTTACATTTTTGTTTTGATTAGAACTCTATTTGTTTAGTTTTTTTTATATATATTTTATGAATTAATTAGGTTTGTTTTAGTCTGCCTATAGAAGGTTTTATTCATCGTACAAAGAATATGATATTATTTTGAAGATTAGTTTTAAAGTGAGAATTCACTTTCAATCTTGTCATTAATTGAACTATCCAGAACTTAACAAAAAAAATTCATTATTTGTCTTTGTGACGTTCAACACTTCTAACCTTACTATTGATTCAAGAAATTATTGGGTCAAGGCTCCTCATCTGAGTTTAGCTTTCTTCATGATCGCATCAAATCTTGTGTGGGTTCCATAATACATTTTGTAACGGGGTTCTCATTAGAAATGTTAGATTTTATGACCCAAATTAGGTGGAATATTTTGAGAAAATAGTTCTTTTATTTTACATGTTTTATTGGATTAATATTATTTCCTTTATTTCATATGATTTTCTTATCTTGTTTCCATCTTTGTGATATTTCTATGCCCTATAAATAGTACACTCTTCATTTAGTTTAGTAGAATGCCTGAAAGTTGTATTTTCTCTTCATTGGTTGTCATTAATAAACTATTTGGTTCCTCTGCCAATTTCTTGCTTGCTTTATTTTAAATCTTGTTCTTGTTTATTAGTTTATACGATCTATACTTTATATCGTATCATATCACCTCCTCAACTTCCTAACAAGTGGTATTAGAGTGAAGGTTCAACAGTTTCGCAGAGTAAGAATTTGATTGTTTGAGGTTTCTTATTATCAATGACTCCATGAAATATGATATTTCGCTGCGGATCGCAGTACAAGATTTTCATTGTGGCAAGTGAAGATGAGAGTTGTATTGGCGCATATGAATTTGTATGTTACTTCGTTGGGACTTGATAGGATGCCCACAACTTGGACAACAAAGGAGAAGCAACGAAAGGATCGCAATGCACTTTGACAGATTCATCTTCATCTATCTAACAACATTCTTCAAGACGTCTTGAAGGAGAAGACATCAGTTGTATTGTAGTTGAAATTGCAGCAATTGTACATGACCAAAAGTCTGAACAGCAAATTGCATCTGAAGCAGATGCTTTATTTTCATCGCATGGCAGAAGGCAGATCACTGGAAGATCATCTGGCCGTGTTTAAGGAGATCGTCTTTAATTTGGAGACGTTAGAGGTAAAATATNGGATCGCAAGACACTTTCGCAGATTCATCTTCATCTATCTAACAATACTCTTCAAGACGTCTTAAAGTAGAAGACAGCAGCTGCATTGTGGTTGAAACTAGTGCAATTGTGCATGACCAAAAGTCTGACCAGCAAATTGCATCTGAAGCACGAGCTTTATTCTCATCGCATGGTAAAAGGGCAATCAGTGGAAGATCGCCTGACCGTGTTTAAGGAGATTGTTGCTAATCTGGAGCCGTTAGAGGTAAAATATGATGAAGAGGACTTAGCCTCAATCTTGTTGTGCTCGCTGCATTCGCTTTCGTTATTTAAGGACACGATTCTATACAGTCGTGATAAACTCACCATTGAAGACGCGTATGATGCCCCGTTCTCAAAGGAGAAGATAAAGCATCTAGTTGAAGTTGGTTCCAGAGATGAGGAAGCTTTTGTGTTTATGGTGATCGACAAAAGGGCAAGTCGATGGTGGATTTCAATAATAAGGTCTGCTTTTAGTGCAAGAAAAAAGGACACATCAAGAATGATTGCGAGAAGTTGCATGGTAAGAATAATTCAGCTACAAATCGTGGGAGGCAATCGGATATTTCGGACGAGATCAACGTAGTTGAGGACTATTTGGGTGGAATAGATGTTTTAACGATTTCTGATGTGGAATCCAGGCCGAATGAAAGTAGATTTTGGATATAACTTGTGCGTTTTATATGAGTCTCAATCGAGATTTGTTTGAATCATATGAAATGGTGACACAAGGTGTCGTTGTTATGGGAAACAACGAATCTTGTCGGGTAGCTGGTATTAGAAGAGTCGGAGTTGGTGGATGGAACAATCAAAATACTTGGACATGTTCGACATGTTCCAGACTTGAAAAAAAAAACATCATCTCGCTAAGTACCCTAGATTCGAGAAGGTACACATTCTCTAGAGCAGGTAGAGTCTTGAAGGTCTGGAAGGGTGTATGTGTTGTATTGGAAGGGCGGAGAAAGTCACGGTTATACATCTTAAAAGATTGGGCAAAATGAAAAGACACCAACACAAATTTGGTGTCGTTGTGGATATACAGTTTGGTACAGTATCGCTGGGAGTTGGCTCTTAGTCTATTTTGGAGAATATTACTCTATCGGGGTTTGGGGGATATGGGTAATTATGCTTTTCCACCACAGTATGTTGTTCCATTGTATTCAATGGATAGGGAGAGACCCATTGGAGATAGATACGAGGATGCTGATCTAGATGTGCATGCTTTTGGAGTTGTTGAAAGTGACAAGTCTAGCCAGAGGCCTTCAATTAAAGCATTTAGTGTTTATTCTGCTACAGGGTGTGCTTTGACCACCATTTGGTAAATTTTGAATTCTTTGTAAATTTTGGGAACTTGGTGGTTAGTTCATTTATCCGTATTAGATATAGTGGAAGAGGAAGAGTATTTTTCGTGTGTTGGAAAAGTTTGGTTTGGGATGAAGAGTTCAGTTTGTTCGTTGCAGTCAGGCTTACTTTTTCAGGTGGAGATATTCTGAAGCTTCGTTCTTTGCGTCGAAGTTTGTGTCAAGGTGGAGATTGTTGGATTTTGTTACCCAAATTAGGTGGAATATTTTAAGAAAATATTTTCTTTATTTCACGTGTTTTATTGGAAAAATATTATTTCCTTTTATTTCACTTGTTTTATTGGAAAAATATTGGGAAAATACTATTTCATTTATTCCACGTGATTTTTTTATCTTGTTTCCATCTTTCTGATATTTTTAGACCATATAAATACTTGGCTCTTCATTCAATTTAGTATATTGCAAAAGTTGCTGAAAGTTGTATTTTCTCTCAATTGGTTATCATTAATAAAATATTAGGTTATTCTATCAATTTCCAGTTTGATTCTTTTAAATCTTGTTCTTATTTATTAGTTTGTGCGATCTATACTTCATATTGCGTCATATCACTTCCTCAAATTTCTAACAAGAAAAACATCTGCAATCGAGTGTCCAAAATATACAATGAATTGTGGATTTGATTAAAGAGGAGACATAATAATAAATAAGGCCAATGGATGCAAAGTAGAGGCGATATGGATTCCATAGACTCTAACGGGAATCACCCTGGATTTCGGTACACTAAGCTTAGCATGCACACAATGAATTGCTCGATAATTGTCACAAAGCACAAATATCAACGAAACTTTGGAAATTGGACCTATTCATACCTCTCGATATAATGTGGAAAGAATGTCTACTCACAGAAATGACTAAATGCCCCTAAAATCCCTCATGAATAGGATCATTACCGAGTTTGTTTGATGCACATCTTGGGAGTAAAAATGCATTTTTACTGTTAATGTGATGAGGAATATGTAGTTGAAAATGAAAGAAAAGTTATTGATGTGATAAAAAATATTATTTTATTGAAAAATGTATGGTATGTAGTTGAAAATGAAAGAAAAGTTATTGATGTGATGAAAAATATTATTTTATTGAAAAATGTATGGTTAAAAATGAGTAGAAGATTGAGAATGAGAAAAATAATGTGGCTCAAACAGATGCTTAATGTAAAAAGGGTTGAAAATCAAATTTCCAAACTTCTAGTATGATGAAAAGCCGCTCAAATTAAAACACGTCCTCGAATCAGACCTCTCAAAAATAGCTAGAATCTCCAATCGAGAAATACGAAATTATACTCTCCTCTCTCTTTCCTACACAGATTTACTTACAAAACACCCAAAATTCGTAAAGTAGATAAAATCCTATCATAGTTTTGGAAAAAAATAAAAATGAATTTTGAAAGTAATTTCTATATTTTAAGGTGAACACATATCAATGGGAGCTAAATTATCGGACCGTTCAATAAATTTTTTATTTTTATTTTTTGCTTCTTTTAATTAGTCCAATATAAAAAAATACATGTTCGTTTATATGTAAGTCCCAGTTTAACAAAAATTAAAATTTAGATTTCTATTAGAGTCGAAGTTATCAATTAATTATAACCTCATGTTTTATGGATTTCATAATTTCTCAACTATAAGTTTTATCAACTTTTATCCAAATCTGCTAAAAATCTGATTTGCACATTCATCAAGCAACGACTAAATATTAGTGTTTTAAAAGTAGCGTCTAGGCGAGATGTGTGGCACCTTATTTAATGGTCGTGGCAATCGTTGACATCTAATACGCGCCTAAGCACGATTCTTTTTTTATTTTTTTTAAATTCTTTTTATAATTCTTTTAAGTTAAACTTAAATGTTGATTTACATTTGAAACTTATCATTTTTATTGGAAACTTTTGAAAATGTGTATAAGGTTTCTATAAATCTGTTTTAGATGTTTGATAGGTATTATTTTTAATTATTAAATGATTTTTTGATAGATTAAAAATTAAAATAATATTAAAATTAAAAAAAAGTCTTTTTTTTTTTTTTTTACGTCTATATTTCGTTCATCCCATAATTTGACTTCCAAGTATTGTCATGCATTGCTTCTTTTAGAATACTGCCAACTATATATTTTGATGACCAAGGAGAAATTTGTAGGTAGGAAGACGACAAATTCCGAGGAAAAAGCGACTCAAAAGCCGGCACTTGACCCGCAAATCTGAAACCCTCTCCCAAATATATATTATTCTCTTACTAATCCAAAAATAGCCACTATTTTTTTCAGGATAAATCACTTGGTTTCCCCCCACTAATATCACTCTGTCCGCACCTAGCCACCGCATATCATTTCATTGACAAATTTTGTTACTATATACCAAAAAATAAAATAAAAAAATTGTACGTAATGAATTATATAATAATATGAGAAAAAAATTGGATGAAAAAGATGATTATATTTTAAAATAGTAAATAATAGAATGTCACGTGATATTATATAATTTTTGATATACATGTAGCAAGATCTTTTCATTATTTAAAATTCTAAGCAAAACTTAAGTGTAGACGATAAGGTCAAAACTTGTACTTTAGCAAAGCTTAAAGCCTGTTTGGTAACAATTAAAATTGAAAATATGGTCGTTATTGAGTTTCACTCGTCTAATAGAAGTCAACAATAACGGTTAATTTTTCAATTTTAATCCGATTTTAATTTCTACCAAACAGGTTCTTAATAAATTGTAGATAAGCTCTTTAGAATACAGATCATATACATTCAAAATTCATAAAAGCATTGTTTAATCCAAAAAATAACGTCAAAGTTTTCGCTTATATATATATATATACACATGAACGGTAGATAAAAATAGATATGTTAACCCAAAATTGGTTTTTATTTGTGCGATCTTGCTACATATAAATAAAGTTTGACATAATTGTGAAGTGATAATTTTTTATACATTAATTTTAACAATATTTTAAACAATCAATGATATAAATAGTCACATCGAATGTCAAATTTAATTGTGAGTTTTGAATCAACATCTACAGTTAATGCTATCGTGCATAATAAGCAAAACTCATTTAAAAATTGGCAGATGATTGAAGCATCAAATCAAAGTTATTCCAAAGTGCTTAATCTCTCCGGCCCACGTGAACCACATTACTCTGTAACTCGCTCAGTCCAAAGAAATTGAATATTTCTATTGCACGAACATAATAAAGCCGGCCCCGTCCAAACCGCTTAGATCAGCACTTTATCCACAGTCAGTGATTCTAACAATAATTAAATTTAAGATTGACGCTGATAATTATTTAGCTTAGGTATTTGTTGGGAGCAAACTCCATAAACACACAAATATGCACTAATAATTCAAGTTACAAGAACTGGACATAATCATAATAAAGCTCGAAAAACATACATATGTACAAATGCTAATATTAGATCATAAACTCTTTGTCTGAAAACAAGGAGCCTAACCAAGTCCGAACCACGCCGCTTCAAAAATGCTTACATCCACAACGGTGGAGGCTCGTTCAAGTCTATGGGCAACCCACGTCTTACTATACCAAAATATCTCGCTTCGCCTTCGCCGGAGCCGGACTCCTCCACCGGAGTTCCAGAAGCGCCGCCCACTTCTGGCGTGCTGGGATCACCAGCACTGAAGCTCACATCGTTGATCGCATTCACCCCAGAGCGGAGAAAGTTGTTGATCATGATCCGGCCGGACGGCGAGACACTCCGGTGTTCGGTCGGAACGTTGATGTTCAAAGCCAGTCCTGGTACTGGTGGAGTGGGAAAGTTGGTTTTAGCTTTGGCACCACGGAGGGACCTGGCGGCGCCGTCGTAGGCTAGTGCAGCCTCCTCCGGAGTGTCGAAAGTGCCCAACCAAACCCGGGTTTTCTTCCAAGGGTCACGTATCTCAGCTGCATAACGGCCCCATGGGCGCTTTCTGACTCCTCTATAATGACCCTCACGTGTGGACGCCATGGGAGTAGAGAACAATGTTTTTTGAATGAGAAGGATGGGTTTGTGGGGAGAGATAGAGAGAGACACATTTGTTTTGCGGTAATGTGTATTGTATAATAGTGGAGGGACCCACAGAGTAGTCTCCAGTAATCGACTGCTGGACGGCACGAACCTAATTGTGTGTTAACACCTGACCTGACCTGGTCTTAGTTCATTATTCGTCGTTGGATTTCAATTGGATTTTGTGTACGGTGTAAAATGACAATTTTTTGTCTTTGTTTGGTACACATTAAAATTTTCATTTTCATTTTCATTTTCAACCACACATTATTCAATAAAATAATATTTTTCATCACATCAATAATTTTTCCTTCTTTTTCAACCACACATAATATGGTTCAAACACACCATGTGAGCGTCTGTTTGTCACAATTGCTTGTAAGAGTTTTTACAACAGGCCCTAGTTTGTATAAAGTTTGATTTTAATTTCAATTTTAAAGTCAATATTTTAACCAGGTTTAATGACCTTCACAATTTTTTTTAAGTACATATTTTATGAATTTTTTTCAAAATTTAGTAAAAAATTTGATTTTGAGCAAAATGAGTTTTAGAATAGTAATTTTTTTTTTAAGAATATGTGATTAAAAAATAGAAAAATATCGAGTTACGTGTAACATATTTTATTGTGAGAACATAAATTTGAAAAAATAAATAAAAAGAATTTGTTTTGATGATTGTCAAACAGCTATACCAAATGCGGGCTAAAACATTTAAAAAAAAGAGAGATTCTTGATTGTTGGATTTGTTAAAAATCAGATTTTTAGATGATTTTGATAAAATTTAATAAAATAAGTAGTTGAGAATTGATAACGTTGTTTTTTTCATAAAAAGTATACTTAAAATTAATTGTTATATTTTACTTATATTTTTATCAATTTATTTTGTTAAATGAAACAGGGACGTAGAGCTTGTTTGATATCAGACTTTAATTTAATTACATATTTCATGATATCCATAATTTGTATCAATCTTTTATTTCATCGAGAATTTATTAAGAATCTTGTCAAACAACCATTTAATTTAACCACATTCGAAAAAGAAAAGAGAAAATAACCATGAATATTGTGTCCAAGTGAAAGGCTAATTAACACAAACGAAAATGTGAATAATAAACTAAAGGTACTTGCTTGTAATATACGAACGCATATTTGCTCGAATTTCATTTGAACGGACGTGAGTTATTGGAATCTATCAAAGAGTTATTTGAATCTATCAAATAGCAGGAAATTTGAAATTTCTTATTAATCATGAAAAACGAATGTAATTTCTTCGAATAAATCTAAACATGTTCGTGTAGCATAACTCAATTTCCTCACCTACTTAACATGTATTTAAAGGCTCAAAACAAATCATAATCACATCGAGATCATGTTTGATCCCCATTCTTTTGCCAAAATACATTTTGGAATAATGATTTGATGACGAATGTATGGTTAAAAAATAAGAAAAAGTTTTGAGTTTATCCAAAAGTCATTTTAGAATAGTGATTTGATAGTGAATGTATTGTTAAAAAATAAAAAGAAGTTTTTGAGTTTTGACTCCTAAATGACAGAATTTGATTTCGAAAGTTTGATAATGTTGCCCAAAAGCCATTATGTCACTCGACAAAAATGTACAAAATCGAAAAATGCTTTCGAATTGTATTCATGAACAAAAATTTGACTGCCAAATCGAAAATTATGCACATTTTTGTAAATTATTCTTATTTCCTTTCTTTTCCAATTGATTTAAAATTTTATCTTCTAATTAATTTGCATCACCAATTACCGACAACAAATCATAGTGGAGAATGGAACATGATACGGCATTGCCCCATTTACTATCCCATTTAATTTTTTTAAAATTTGTTTTATTGCCTTCATTTACTAGAGTGAGATAATAATATTTTTTTAATTTTAATTTTATTTTTAAAAGTTAAATTATTCAAATATATTTGGTAAATTGAGGTTTGTATTGCCACTATTAGACTTAATGAAATTTCATGAAATTTTCGATTTAAATTATTGAATTCTAAAATAAAAATAAAAATGGGAGGGGCGTCCGTTACCTAAACTTGTCCCAGTGCAAGATTACATGTCTACTCTCCGACTCGAATACCCAATTAAGAGGATAATATCCGTTCCGTTCGGGTCGGGATCCCACGAATATTGAATTTGTTGAGTTTTTTTGTC
>CAIGRH010238327.1:0-15570 GCA_903798295.1 Fraxinus nigra | reverse complement strand
TTTTTTTTTTTTTTTATATTTTTTTTTTTTTTTTTTATATTTATATATATATATATATATATATATATATATATATATATATATATATAAAAAGTTTAGCCTATGTTTGCCTCGTGTTCATAAATCGTTTATAAACACTCAAACTACTTTTTATCTTCACATTTCGAGGGATCCACAAGTACTAACCACTTTTTTGTCACTCATTTTTATATATTTACAAATTTAAACTTTGATAAACACTTCACAGAGATGCAATTAGAATCTTCATGTGTTATTGAGTCTCAATTCTGTTTAATTAACTAAAGGCCAGTTGTAAGAACTAGACTGAAATTGAATATGGTTCTTAGCCCCAGTTTGGTAAAGATTATGTAAAATTTATTTTCAACCACACATTCTCTTAATAGTTAATAAATAATTTTGCACATGGACCCATAAATTTTCCCTACTTTTTAACCACACAATCTCCAAGAAAAAAGCACTTTTTACATAATCTATTTTCAAAAAATTTACATCAAACACACACTTAGAAATTGATAGATACTATCTTAGTTTGTGTTAAATTCATGTGTTAATGAATTCCTTGGAACACTTTGAGCACTTAGTCATTATCTATTTTTTGTTTTTGCTTATTTAGAGAAGGTTTATATAGATTAAATGATTCCTAGGACCTCTTTGAACATTAGAAATGGTAGGTTTAAATCACATCTAGCCTCCTAATCAAAGCACTTTTTCCAACAATGCAAATCTTGATTTTTTTTGACTCTAAAAATATCACGTGGACTAAATTTTTTTGGATGTACATATCAACTGTATAATCTGTCCATAATTTAGAAACACGAGTAGTGGGATGGGAAAAGTGAAAGGAGAGGAGAAAGATAACAAGCTGCTAGATGGTAAAATGATCAAACCATTTTTTATCTACTCATTTCATAGGATCCAAAAGGACTACCAACTTATCCATCACTCATTTCTATCTATTTATAATTTAAATTGTTTATAAACACTACCAAATTTGCTTTTAGATTCTCTCTCTTAACATTTTTGTAATTATTCTTCTTGTCTTCGAAAAATGGAATATACCGATTTCACCAAAATGGAAAAGACTAATTCATCATATTTATTAATTTGTGGGATAGTTGGCTAATCTTTATCCTGCTTCTTTCTCTCTCTCTCTCTTTTTTTTGTGTTTTTGAATAGTGATTGATGGAATAATGTGTGGTTAAAAAGTAAGGAGAATTTTTAGGTTTATGTGTAATATTATTTTATTGATAGAACGTGTGGTTGAAATGAAGAATGAGAAAAAGAATGAGAATGAGAAAAAAATGGGTGCCAAACGGGGGCTTAATTAGCAGGTTTTTATTCAAGGGAGTTTAAACACTACTCTCTGTTACCGTGAACATATCAACTATGAATTGAGCTGTATCTCTAGACTCTAGGATTACATGTAATCGGTACTTTCTATTCTAGTTTGATTATTGCGTGTTTAGTGGGGAGAAATTATTTCTGATACCATTTATGAACTCTTATAGTGGCTCAAAGATTTTCTCCGCGTTTATTGGTTTTCTGAAGAGCAAAGACCCCAGCGATGGAACAGAGCAGGCCTTGCTTGATGAGCTGACAGCTTTCAATGATTATCTTAAAGAAAATGTGAGCCACATATCTGTTCTTCTTTTGTGTATCGAGTTAAGGTCGATAATTTATTATGAAGAATTGAAGACGCTTAACTCAAATATTCCTCGCATAGTTTGCAAATATAACCATCAATAAATTCTCCATTTCTTTTATAACTAAATAGGCCTCTTAAAGTCGGTTCTTATCAGAACATTTCTTGAATATAATGTTGAATGCAAGTTTGAGGGGAAAAAAGTAATCTCTCATTGATTGATTTAGACTAAGCCCCTGATTGACAACTATTATTTGAAAATTCTTTTTTTACATACTCATCAACCATACATTCACACAATAAAATATCCCGCACGTAAATTCAAAACTTTTCCTTACTTTTTAACTACACATTCTCCTAAAAATCACTATTCAAAACATTGTTTTTCCCAAATAATGGCCATCAAAAAGGGGATAAGATTAATTTGACCTAGAACTTCCGATGATTATCTAGAAGAAAATGTGAGCCATTTGTTATTAATTTTATACGAATTTGGGTTTATGGTGTTTAATATTCTTTCCGTTAATGAGTAGAGGTTGATGATTCACTTGTAAGGCCAATTTTTTGATTTTATATAAAGAAAGAACTTCAAATACTCCTTGCAGATTTACAGTTAACAAAACGATGCATATGTTAGCCGTTTGACATATATTTAACCTTATCAATGTCTTAATTTCAGTTCTTTGAGAGTACTTGAATATAAAGTTGGATGCAGGTTTAAAAAAAAAGAAGCACTTTCTCATCTACTGATTTAGATTAAAAACACTTTTGACATATTGCTGTGTTCATGGCTACATCTAGTGGGAGATCTAAAGCACCTAGGTCCTTGGCTGCATGGTAAACTATAAATTGAAAATATTACCCTAAATTCTGAAAAAAATAACTTAGTCTGCTTCATTAAATCCAGCTAGAGCTTATTCGAAAAATCTTTTATTTTTCCTCGAAAGTCTTTGCCTTTCACATATTACTTTCTGTACATTGTTTTGACATTTGTGAGAATCAAAATCAGCAACTAGATGATACTTCTACCCAAAAATGAAATGCACTCTTAATGTATTTCTTTCTTCGAATTTTCTCTATAAAGGGTCCGTACATCAACGGGGACAAGGTATCTGCTGCTGACTTTTCGCTTGGGCCGAAGCTATACCATTTAGAGATCGCTTTGGGGCACTATAAGAAGTGGTCAATCCCAGATTCACTTCCCCATCTAAAGACATATATGAAGGTTGGTTGGATATATGTCAAGCTTTTCCAATTCACTTGCTCAACATTTTTTTCCATTACACATGTACCGACAATTCCTGCTACATTTTCTTTATTTTTCTCTTTAATTTGTAAATCACTGTTAATTATTATATCTTAATTCTTAATGATCCAGAAGTTGCGTTGTACTATAGGTGCTTTAAACCTACTCAAAGTTTTAACCACCTTTACACAAAAACTATCAGTGAACTTACAGGAACTCAGAATTTGTCCATTTGTGTCAAATAACTTTAGTATTGAGGCCATGTAGAAAATGTGTATCATGCTCTTGTAACTATGGGACTTCTAAAGGTTAGTGGTCACTGAACTTCCAGCGAAGTTTTATGGTGGTCATGAACTTCATTTCCTTCCAAGTTGGTTACTAAACTTAAATAGTCTAGTTGACAGTTGGCAAATCATGAAATTGTTGCGTCACATTTTTCGTTAGCCACTAATGAAAGTGGATGTAGTGACCAACTTGAAACAAAGCTTAAGTTCAGCAACCAACTTGAGACAATATGAAGTTCAGTGTCCAACTTGAATTTTTGTTAAAAGTTCAGTGACTGCAAATGTATCAAACTCTTTTATAAATTGTTTCTATTTTCAATTTGCTCCACTAGTGCTTTCCTTCTTGAGTTCATATTTCTGCCTATTAAAGTAACTATTTCTTTTCCAAAATAACGTGAGATCTCTAGGGTTGGACATCATTCTATGAGTTCTTGTAAGATCGAGACAGTTCAATTCTTCTACAAGGTTGGTTCAGAAATAGATGTACCCATCATGGCCTCCTAATTTTGTTTGGCTTTCTTTTATGCAGACTATATTTTCAATGGATTCCTTCATCAAAACACGGGCTCAAACAGAGGATGTAATTGAGGGTTGGCGACCAAAAGTCATGGGTTGATTCATCTTCATCACTTGGATCATCTTCAGTTTCAGATTTTTGTCCGAGTACAGTCATGTGATGGTATGCACATATGTATATCAAATGGTAATTCATTACATACTGATTTTACAAAATAAAAGATGCTTAACTATCACATACCTTACAAAAATTGTGATGTTCTAAGCTCAATGGAACAATTCTTATTCAAGTAAAATTATACGTTGAAATACCATGTTATATTATCGGTCTAACAAAATCTATAATGTTATTGTTTTTTTCTTCAAGCATCTGAGCGATCATGTCATGCTATTCTTCCATATAATGTAGTTTAAATACAAAGTTCTTGTCAAACTCGAGAGTTAATAGTTTTGGTTTGTTTTCTGCTGATTTTAACGAGTCTCCAATTTGGTTAAGCACATAGTTGTGATGGTTGCAAAATGGTCCATAGATCAGTCTATGAGCCAGGTTGTTGCCGTGAGATTTATTTGAACGGATTTGTGTTTCAGATTCTGCTTATTTACTCTTTTGAGTACGAATTTTATTCTGATAACCAAATTAACCTAGCATATGGCGATGATGCTTGATGCTGATTAATTCCCCTATTCTGATTTTTTGAGAATTTTCCTATCCCACGAGTGAAACTATGTTGAGTTATAGGTTGATTATTTTCACCATTTCTGAGCTGATTATTCTTCCTTCTGTGGTGTTTTATTCTATCAGTTTCAATATAGAAGGCAGTGGTGAAGAATGATTTGAGAATATATGGAGGTTCTAAGTTAAAGTGATTACAATTTAATTATGAAAAATTCAAAACAAATTAACCCCCGTTTGTCTCCCTTTTTTTTTTTCTTTTTTTTTTTCGCAACTTTTCTTTTCTTTTTCTTTTCCTTCTTCTCAAACTCATTTTCAATCGCTCATACAAAAGAAAAAAAAAATATATTTTGTACGTAAATTCAAATTTTTTTGCACTTTTTAATCTAACATTCTTCAAAAAATCATTATTACAAAAAACATTTTCCCCTCGAAAACTGTTTAAAAAGGGAGGCAAATGGAGGCTTAAGGGAAATACGATGAACTGGAATGAAAGCTGAAATCGAGGTTCTTTGATGACTTGTAATGATGGGAATTTGTGCAAAATATTGTTACTTGTGGAAATGTGGTCTTCCTTTGGCAGGAGGAAATTCGTCGATAAAGTCTTATTACGTTGCTTCATTTGTAATATTTATTTCATTGATCTATAAGTACTATTTACTTATCCATAATTGTTTTTATCTATTTATAAGTTAAATTCTTCCTAGATGGAGGACCATAACAACCATTTTGATTTATATTCTTGCCTCAACTCCATTTTCAGTAGTACTAATGCTTCTGATCTTTAAGCTTGCGACTCCACGGACATCATCTGCAGCACCGATTATAGCATCTAGTGACAGCTTCAAAAGCTATTTTGGGGGTGCCTTCTTTTTAGTTTTGGAGACAAACTCAACCTTTGTTTGATGGAGATTAAAATTAGATTTTTAGCACACTTTGATAAGTTGATGAAATATGTTGTTAAAATTAACTGTTGACTTTAACATATTAAAATTTAGATTTTAATCCCTACGAAACAGAGACTTAACATTCGTCTCATCTTCAACGGCTTGTTTGGAATATAAGCTGGTGCGTCAAATAAACTACATAGTTAAAGAGAATCAAAGTTGCGATTAGAAATGAAGTTTGATCAGCTTGTAATTTTAAAAAAGCTTAACGACCCCTCCACTGATTCAATAAATCAAGGAGGCAAAAACAATTTGGCGAAAAAAGATTGATTCAGCCATAAAAAAAAATAGTTTTCTTTTTTCTCTTCATATTATTCTTTATGAATTGTATAAATTTCATATCTCATATCATGAACTAAAAGTCAAAACTTGAGGATATGATTTGATTTTGTTTTAGTTATTTCTATGAAAATTTTCAATTTCATTTGTGTTATTGATTTAATGCTTTCAATTATTTGGCTACTAATTGAATGATTAGCTGCTAGTCAATTACAACGCTCAAGAGGGGGAAGTTTAAGCGCAATCACAAGAATAACACAATCTATATTTTTTAGGTTTCGGGAGAAAGTATAAAATCTTTGAAACATGTTCCATTTAAGAATCATGAACTTGGTAATTTCTAGATTTTAATTCGGAATATAGATATTGGAATTGAAACACAGAAATAACTTTTACTCGGCACTCGAGAGATGAAGTAGAATTAAATTAGAGTTCTTGCTTATAAATTTGAAAAAATTGATTATTAATAATTATATAATTGAGAATTATATTTGATAGTTAGGTGAAATCATAACCCTAGACTTTCTTATATTGATAAATTATTAAAACTTGCATTTGTGTGTTGAATTCATCACCATATTCACAATTCGATTAGTTAATAACTTTGATTTTAAAATTAGATTTTCTAGATAAAATAAGAGTCAAACAATTATAGTACTTGGTGAGAATTGAATATCAATCCATATGTGTTCGACATTCATATTTGATCTTTATATTACAAAATCTGGCGCCGTACACTTGCGATATATTTACGTTTTGCAAAACGCGTGACAAGCCTTTGGTGTCATTGCTAGGGATTATTTTATTTGATTTTTACTAATATTATTTCTAACTAACTTTTGTTTTAATTTAGATTTCTTTACTTTTGCATAGTTTACTTGTTCTTTGTTTTAGGTTTATACGAAGATCAAGGATCGTAGATTACAACCCATTGATCCTAAAGTAGAATGAACTTTCAGATTTTTAAGGGGTGTTAGAAGAAACGAACTCGAAGCAATGTCAGAACAACCAAAACAAATAGCAATTCAAAACAATCAACAAATGGCCATTAGAGACTATGTCAGACTAGTTGTCAATGACAACTGCTCCGGTATTGCACACCAACGATAAGTGCAAATAATTTCGAACTGAAGCCATCATGATTCCAATCATTGCCATATGGATCTATCACAACTTGGGATGGATTATCTCAGAAATTTCTCATCAAATTCTTTACTCCTTCCAAGCCAACTCAATTGTGGAGTGAATTGGCCAATTCAGACAAGCGAACTTTGAACTATTCTATGAGGGAATGGAGAGATTCAAAGATCTACATAGAAGATGCCCTCAACATGGCTATCATAATTGGATGCAGATAGAGATCTTCTACAATGGGCTGAATGGTTAGACATGGACAGTAGTAGATGTTGCAGCAGGGGATACTTTAATGTCTAAGACTGCAGATGCCGCCTATTCACCATTGGATATAATAGCCACCAACAACTATCAATGGCCAAGTGAGCGTTAAAATGTAAAGAAAGTGTTGGTATTTATAAAGTGGATCCCAATACAACCCTTACAGCTCAAAAGTCTTCTCTCGCAATTCAAATAGCTGCATTGACATTACAAGGAACTCGGAGAAAAGCAAATGCTATCATGGTTGCTTCTACTTTATACAATGAGTCTGAAATGGAGAATGAGCAAGTCCAGTATGTAAATGCAAAAACTTTAATCAGAAAGAAAACTACTCAGCAAACCAGTATCATCCAGGACTGCAAACTCATGAGAACCTTTCTTATGGTAACAATGCGAACGTGCTACAGCCACCACTTGGGTTCAATAATCAGGCTTATGAAGCAAAGCTATCACTGAAGGATATGTTGGGAAACCTTTATTTTAGAGACAATTGCGAGACCTAACAAGGATGAGTCCAAACTTGACAATATTAAGACTTATATAGCCCACATGGGAGCTACAATGAAGAATTTAGAAGTACTTATTGGTCAACTCGCAACTACAATTGCCTCCTAACAGAAAATAAAAATTCCCTAGTGACACAAAAATTAGCCCAAAGGAGCATTGCAATGCCATCACATAGAAGAGCTCGAAGAGAGCAATCCTAAAGAGGTTGTGGCTCCTACACCCGCTTCAGATCATGATGAAAAATTGGTTGAAGAGCAGAAAATTGAGGTAGAGGCAACAAAAAATAACTATCAGCAGCTTAATTACATTCCTAAATAATCCCCCCATTCTGAAGCAACAACTGCCTTATCCACAGAGGTTCTTGAAAAAGAAGTTCGATGAACAATTTACAAAATTTCTGGAAGTCTTCAAGAAAACCCACATCAACATTCTTTTTTCAGATGCCTTGACACAAATGCCAAATTATGCTAAGTTCCTGAAGGAAGTGATATCAAAAAAGAGGAAGCTGCAAGAGTTTGAGACAATAAACTTGACAGAAGAGTGCAACTCAATTTTCTAAAAGAAGCTCCCTTAGAAATTGAAGGACCTAGACAACCTTATAATTTCATGTATAGTTGGCAAATCTACCATTGATAAGGCACTGTAAGATCTAAGGACTAACATCAATCTAATGCCTTGAGAAATTGGGACTTGGAAAAGTGAAGTCGACTAACATCACTTTGCAACTATCTGATAAATCCATCAAATATCTCAAAGGGATCATTGAAGATGTGTTGGTTAACGTTGACAAGTTCATCTTCTCGATGGATTTTGTGGTTTCAGATGTGAAAGAATATCAATAATTACCATTAATTCTTGGTCGGCCCTTCTTGGTAACTACGAGAGTTCTGATTGATGTCCAAGGAGGAAAAATGACGTTGCAGGTTAATGAAGAGCAAGTCATGCTCAACATTTATCAAATGAAGAAATCCTCAGAAAAAGCCAGCATTTGCCACATAATCCAATAATTGACGCAATTGAGGGTAAAAAATTCAAGAGAATTGTTCAGTAACCCTCTAGAGCAATACATGGCAACCCGTTACTCAAATATTGATACAACTACTACTAAAAGCTACACAAGGACCAAAAAAGTGGTGGATTTCTTCTTAACTCAAGAAGCTGATCCATTTGACAGAAAGAACTACATTGAAAAACTTTTGAAACCTCCCAACATTATCAAATCAAAAGAGATTTTGAAGGCTATATCGGAGTTGAAGTCGCCTCCTGATCCTTGTTGCCATACTATATTGAAGAAAAATCTAAAGCCAAGGATAAAGTATCAAAACATAAAGGAAATGCCTCCTGAAGATCCAACATAAGGCAGTCTGACAGTGTCAAGTTAATGACATTAAAAAAGCACTTCTCGAGAGGCAGCCCAAGCTTTCTATATTTCTATCTCTTATCTTTAGATATTAGTTTATATTTTTATTAGTAGTTATTAACGAGTTTGCTTTTCTCATGGAGGCTGCCTGAAAAACAAGAAACTGAATTCTCGTTGAGAGATTCACAGCACTGCTCCAATGGATCATATAATACAGCTAGAATATTGAACTTACCAGCCTCTGATTTTCGCTGTCCAAGTATTTTACCCTTCAGAATTTTATCAACTACTTCTTGCACTACCAAAAGGTGTACTGACAGCAAGGGAAAATCTCCAACAATCCCTTGTTTTAATCTTTGTCCTCCTCCAGGAAATCCTCCTTTTATGGGCTTCAATTTTCCTTTTTCTCTCTCACATGGAGAGGGCACCTCAGAATTCAGTAATGGAGTTCGAAAAATGGCCTCATTCCTGAATCTTCATTGTGATCTTGTGACCTCCATTGAGTCGCTGATTCCTCTCAATCAAGACATACATTTGAAGTTACAGGAACAAAGGTTAGCTACTATGGGACTTTTAAACCGAGGTTTCACCCACAGGATTTTTGACCAAATTTCTTCAGGGATGAAAAGTTGGGTTTCTGCAGCAGAAAGCGGTGCCTCGTCTGCTAATCACGAACATCATATTCAGAAACCAAAATCCATTTCGTTTCAAAACCTGAATTCTTCAAAATCGAAGGCTTTTCGAAATTCTTCACAGACAAAAAGTTGGACTTCAGAGACCGGAAGCAGCGCCTTGTCTACTAATCTTGAACATCAGATTCAGAAACCAGAGCCCAGCTTAGCAAAGGTGTGGTGTTTCGATAACTGCTATGTTCCAGCAATTGCATGTAATAGCAATGGAAATGGAAATTCTTGACTAACAAAAATTCTGTGCACAGTCATGGCAGAGGAAAGATCAAGAGAGGTAGTAGACCTACAACTGTTATTTGGTTGTTGAAAATATATTTTGTGAACTGTATTGATGAAAATCTGAAGACTGAGAACATGACTTGTGCTAGGATTGAAGCCCTTTTGGATGAAATAGTCGTTAGTTTTGTTTTTCATGCTAATAAATTTGATATATTTCCTTTGATCTAGAATCTTGAATTTCAATAGTTACTGATAAATATTTGTAGTGAAATTCAATAATTTATATCCATAGTCTATAGTATATCAAGTCTAATATGAGTTGAGAATCATTTTATGTACGATTTACCCAAGCTATTTTGTATTGAAATAAGCTGAGATTGAAATTTTCATCTTAATTTGGTGAATCATGTAAATTAGTGGCACCATGTTTGTTACACTGCATAATCCATAAATCTTATTGTTGTTCGTTAATTTGTGTTCAGTGTTACACTTCTGAATTGGCATCAGGCAGTTTTCTAAAATTCTATCTTCAACCCACAAGTTTTGTGTACCAAAAGGCGTGGCAGTAGTTAAACACGAAAAAAGTTGGGAAGTTTGGTTGACAATGTTATATGGCGTGAACAAGTTTAGAAATCCAACAAGGAAAACCTTGCAAAAGGGACTTATTCATTACTTCACAATTTACTGGTCTAATGCATTAGGCTCGTACATACACTGGTAGCAATTCTCACCTTGCATTCATTCAAATATCTTCCATTTCAATCTCAACTGTTCTCTGTACGCCGTAGCTATCCATTTCCCTTGTAATTTCTGATTCGTGCGATTCGTCCTGGCTCATACCAGAATCCTGGGAATCTATGTTGGGAATTTCTGGCTTAAATGTCAAGTAGAGTAACATCAGAATGTAAAGTATGACTACCGGGGAAATCACTACACAAGCGATTATGGCTGCAGTCTTAGGGATATGATCACTTGTAATCCATCCCAGCAAAGTTGAGCCTAAGAAATATATGTTGATCCCAATAGAGCAAGCTCCCAAGAACCACAAGACCAGAGATACCTATATTATTATTAAGTTAACAATATAGAAAAACAGCATTAATTTGTTACAATACCATGGAAAATTATGTGTTAGGAACATTATGTTACATTTTCTATCTTCAATAACATTACCATTTTAGAGCTCTTGTGCGCTCCCATCTTGGCTTCGCTGCTTGTGAACTTCAGTAGAGGAACCAATGCAAATGGCAGTTCAAATGACAAAATCATCTGTTATAAAATGGAAAAAAAAAGAGTGAGATCTTTTTTTGGCATGTTTTCTTGTCTAGAATATCAAAAAAAGATTAGAATTTACCGAAGCAATGATAATTAGCCTTGCAGCAGCAGAGGGTCCACCAATAATGCAGGCTATTAAGCTTGGAGCTATGGCTATACACCTGGTCAATAAATTTCTCAACCAGAGCTTCATTTTCAAATCCAGAAAACCCTGCAACAAGTAGTAAAAACATCTTCAAGGCTATATATTTTTACTATTGGCTATTCAATCTTCTCTACCGAGCATGCCAGCTGTTGAGATTTGGGGTTCCATATTAAAAAGACAACCTTATTAAGAATAGTCCAAACTCTTATAAATTGGTCTACATTTTTATCTTTATTAGATGTGAGATTGCATCTCTTAACATGCCCCGCAAGATGGGGGCTCGTTTAAGCAAACCAATCTTGAAATCAGCGTGCTCATTTTTTTGAGTTTTAATTGGGTCGAATTGCTCGTTTGAGTTTAATAGATTCTGATACCATATTAAGATTTTGGATTCCATCTTAAAAGATAAACCTTTTTAAGAGTAGCCAAAACACTTATAAATTGGTCTATTTTTTCATCTTTATTTGATGTATGATTCTATCACTTAAACATGCCCCGATATAAGATTAAAATCCTTAACATGCCCCGAAAAGATCATTTAAGCATACCAATCTTGAAATCCGTATGCTTATTTTTTTTAGTCCTAATCGGATCGAATTACTCATTTAAACTTAGTAGGTTCTAATATCATATTAAGACTTTAGGTTCTATCTTAAAATGTCAATCTTGTTAAGAAGAGTAGCCAATATTTTTATAAATTGGTCTATATTTTCATCTTTATTCGATGTAGAATTCTATCTCTTAACATACCCCCACAAAATCATTTAAACAAACAAATCTTGAAATTCGTATGTTCATTTTTTGAGTCCTAATCGAATCGAATGGCTCGTTTGACTTTAATGAGCTCTGATACTATATTAAAATTTGGAATTCCATCTTAAGATGTCAATCTTATTAAGAAGGGTAGCTCAAATCCTTATAAATTGATCTATATTTTCATCTTTATTCGACATGAAATTATATCCCTTAACACTACATATGTGCAGAATTGTTTACCTGCATAATGTATTGGCCAGCGTAGGTCCCTGTTACAGTTGAACTCTGACCAGAAGCAAGCAAGGAGATGGCATACAGTTTTGAACTCCAATTCCCAAGAGCATTCTGACTCCCAATCCAAGCAACACAAGATTAGTTGTATTAAAGAAAATACTTTACATATTTATTAATGGATTGATTTGAAGTTTAATTACATGGAAATTGTTTGCATAAATTTGACGTTATGTATCGATTTTGTTATGGCTATACAGGTGCTACCAACCCAACACCTTTAACCTTTAATTGTTTTGTGAACAATTTCATATACGTATTCTTATATGTTTACTAGCATTTTGACATGCACATACACAGAAAACATTGGGAATTAGGGCTTCATATTATAAAAAGTCATCCTCATTAAAAAGAATAGTCGAAAAATTTATTTTATGTTGCTATGTAATAACTTGTGTGGAATTTTTCTTAACATACACTAGAAGATTGTGACTCATTTATGGAAACCAATATTAGAATCCTACTGCCTGTTCGTGCCTTAGAAATCAATCTTAGAATCCGATTGGGCTTACCATACGAGGCATTGAGATTCCATCTTAAAAGTTCAACTTTATTAAGACGAGTAGTTTATACCATTATCCATTATTTTTTCGTATTCAATCTATGTGAGATACCTTGAGTAGTAAAGCAGCTGAGTTGAGAGTAATATTGGTGCACTGGTATTTGTTGCTTGAAGAGATATTGGGATTGGAGCAGACGCTTCCGCTCACAGATATGACAGCCACATTGATAAGGAATGCAAAGAACAAAGCTAATCCGCTTTCCAGTAAAAAGTATCTGCTTGCACTCTGTAAAACAAGACACAGAATTATATTCTGGAATTTAAAAAAAAAATGCCTAAACTCGTTCGTATATATTTTATGTTTATGCTCGACTATACAGCACGAAACTTACCCTTATACCATCGACAGAACGAGGGATTTTTCTGGATGTCACTAAAGCTGAATGAAGAAACAGGTTGTGCCTGCAATATTTACATTCATCGGTCTCCATGGACAAAAATGCGTAGCAACTTGTGACTTTTCTTTTTCTATTAAGAGTGCACCGGTGAAAACACTTAGGACTTTTTTTGAAGGACTTACTACACATGTGGACGGCGTTATTAGATGGATTAAAACACACATATACAAAGTCATGTTTTCTTTGTATCCGTATGTTTTAACCCTTTTTGAATCTTTGGCGCTAAATATGTAATCTAAATAAATTCTTCACCAGTTAAACTTTATAATGAAGTATTTTTCGCTTATTCCAAAGCACACGAATGAAATATTTTGACTGAAATCATAATCAGGATAAAAGAACGAAATGTGTTAATTAATAGAAGGATGAAAATAAGAATTCAACAGAAAAAATTTATGAACAAAAATATTATCCCGAACAAAGATTGAGATTCTTAAGTGCAATTAAAAATGTGGTGCAACAAATAAAAATTGTCATTTGAATATAATTATACCCATTTTAGCTATATTTTAAACTTAAATTGGTCTAAAAAAGATTTTAACTCACCCAAAAGTCCACGTATATTTCCGTAAAAGGTGTACATCTTTTAATTTAAATAGATTAATCCAACAAATAAATATGAAAAAAAAAATTATAATGGGAATATTAAAATTTTCATTTGCTCAAATTTGGGATATTTCTGTATATGTATAAGTTAGGCCTCTATTAAATTCACAATGAAAGATCTAGCCCCACTCTCAAAGAGTGTTGAAGTGAACTAGGTAGGGTCCAGGGTCCTTGTCTCCTTGGTGGATCAAATTGTAGGCCCTTACATAGTTACGTTGATGGTCGGATGAAAAGAGAGAGACAAGACATTATTTATCTCTAAAATATATGAATGCTATAATTGATAATTATCATAAAAGTTTTATTAAATTTCTTAGGTTTTATATAGTTGAAAGGTAATAAAATGCACTTCTACCTCAAGAAATAAAAAACCTGAAGATTTAATAGATAGAAAAAAAATATATATTATTTATCGTATATTATGTTGAAAAATTATTGACTGCTATATTTTTGTATTGAAATTTTGAATATTTTCCACGGTTGATTGTTGGACATCGTATTTTTTTATATTTTCGGACTAGTTCACTTTAACAATCACGTAGTTGTTTTCCCTGATATTTTTTGTCCTACTAAGTTCAAGCAAACCTTATATATCAAGAACACATAAATAATTCAAAAAAAATCAAATAATAATAATAATAATTTGAGGAATTACGGCATGATGAGAGCTCCCAGAAGAGCAATGGCATCTCTTGTGGCACTTGCATTGCTCAATTTGGGGATGAACATTCCCATTGCAATCTCCTTCATGTTAGGGTTTGAATGTACCATCACAGAGAAGAAACAGCCTCCCACAACCAACACCAATATACCAATTGCAATCTCCAACTTTCTTATCTACACACTCCAACAAGAAATCATATGAGGAATCATACTCGATTGGACTCAACTAGTAGGACAAAATGGATCAACTCTTATCTCGTGTATCTATTTTCGTCTCATGTCTTGTCTAGTCTATCTAGTTCAGTCCACGGGCCATAATTAGGGTTATATTGAACTAGAGAGGACAATACACGACATAAAGGTACCTATATGTAGGACATAATAGGAAAATTTTTGTATATGTTTCTCCTCTTTCCGAACTTGTTTTGTCTAGTCCAATTTAAACTCTATTTGACAACTATTATTTGAAAACTCTTTAATTCTCATATTCATTTTCAATCACATATTTACATAATAAAATATTTTGTATGTAAACTCAATTTTTTTTTCTACTTTTTACCTACAGATTCTCCAAATAATCCCTATTCAAAACTCTATTTTTTCAAAATAATGATCATCAAACAGTGTACTGAAATATGATTAAGATACAGCGGCACGATTACTCACACCGAATCGTTGCAATCCGAGAAGAAGAAGAGTGTTTAGTCCCGCCAGCAACACTCCAGACCAAATGGGTACGTTGAAGAGAATGTTTAGAGCAAAGGCTGTGCCTATAACTTCATTTATGAACAGTTAGTTATAAATATTTATGAAATTAGTATAAAAATTTTCATATTATAATTATTTATATTTATAGAAATTAAGTCTTTCTCTTTGCAATTCAAAAAATAGAAAATATTCAAGCACATTCAATATATATATAGAGGCAAACCTTCTGGTATGTCGGCAGCAATAACAGCAATCTCGGCCAATATCCAGAGAAAGTAATTTATTGGAATATGGTATTCTGCCCTGCAGTGTTCCGAGAGATGTTTGCCTGCTTTCCCACATCATTAATTAATTTATAACATTAGAAATTACACAAAAAAAAAAAAAA
>CAIGRH010238322.1:0-15132 GCA_903798295.1 Fraxinus nigra | reverse complement strand
TTTCCTTTTTTTTTTTTTTCATATTTTCCTTTATCTATTTTTAGCTGTAGCCTGTACATAATCATGAGTCATGCATGCATTTTCTGGTTACTACCGTGCATTCTGACCATTCATATTTATTTGATTAATTAATAATGGAATTTACAAAAATGGCCTATTTCATGTTGATTAGTGTTTAATTTTGATAAATCTTACAAAAATGGTCAAATTTGATACCAAATAATCTATTATACTCTCAAATGAAAAATAGAACATTTTTTTTCAATTTATCACGAATTTTGAGAATAACAAGTAGTGACATGAGAAACTACATTAATGCTAGCTAATACCTAATATATTCAGTTATTTTTTCTATCAGGTATTAATCAATAATTTTGAAAAAAAAAATGAATAAGATGAAGTAAAAAGTCATTAATACTGAAAAACAATTATATGCTTTCAATTCATAAGAAAATCATATAATATCATTTTGAAAAATTTAATCTTATCCAAATTTGCAGTTGATTATGATTTTCACAATTCTCGGTAGAATGTAATTTTTCTTTGAAATTTTACTTTTGTTGATAAATTGTGTTTAATAGTTGTTATTCTTGACATTTAACACTTCATTTGTTTAGAACGAGATTTTGTCATCAACATGAGATTTCTCTACATTTCATAGTATTATTGATATTTTAAGTGTAATTCTCGACATTTCATAAATGTTTTATTTACCCACTTATAAGGAGAAGTAGACATTTAATACATGATTGACATGGTGTTTTTTATAATGAGTAGTACATGTTATGTGTCAAGTTATTATTGGTCAATACAATTTTTAATTATGTAAATAATTTTGTCTTCATTGTGGAATTTAAAATTGTTAATGAGTGCATTTTGGTCTATATTATAGTAAAATGGATATTGAAAAAAATTTGGACATTTTTCAAATGACTTTCTAAAGTGGACCTTTTTTTTTTTTGGGCAATTTTCTCGAATTAATATTATTTATTCATTGGTCAATCTCGTTTTATAAAGTGAATTACTTCAAAACTAGCGCGTACATCAACCAGCGTTACGAGTCCCAAAGTACATTTAAAAGATAGACCTTCACCAAGAATAATGTTATTTAACCCTATTGGGGTTATAATCTAATTTATGTAGTGTTAGGTGATAGATTAAATAAAACACGCACTTATCATTTGATGCCATATTAGTGTCATATACATTGGAATTATAACATTCATGTGGCTAAATAGTATTACTCCATCTCCGATGGTATACATCAAATTTGATGTAATTTGGTAGAAGCTCTCTAATGATTACACCAAATTTGGTATAAAATTTGGTGTACACCATATTTATTTTTGAATTATTCTATATCAAATTTTATTTTACAAATTATATTATTTAAAAATCGTTAAATTAGAAATTATATATAGAAATTGTTCTGGTGTCCCATTGAAGATGACTTTAATCCTTATATCATCTTCATGATACTTTTTATTTTCAAAAAGTACATTTAAAAATTTAGAGAGCTTTTATAAATGAAGAAATCGCACCACATGTCACAATACACTAAGGACCTATTTGACCTCCATTTTTAGTGCAGAATATATTTTGGAATAATAGATTAATGAATAATATGGGGTTAGAAATAAAGAAAAAATTTTGGGATGCATGTAATGTTATTTTATTGAAAAATGTGTGATTGAAAAGAATAAAGAGAAAAACATATTTTGAGAAAAATGTGGATCAAATAGGCTCTAATTCAATTACAAGAATATCCAATTTATCTATCACATTATTTATTGATCATAAAAATATCCAATTTATTGGTCACAATATCAAATATTTAGTCATATATTGAAAATACGAAGTTCGACCCAAAGTACACCTAAAAGGGGTGCATTGGTGATTACGAGAAATTTAAAAGCTTAATAATTAATAAGCAACAAGCCAATATTAATTATACATAGATGATTAAACATACAATTCAATTTTTCCTACGTTGAATTACCGCAATTATGAAAGCAATAAAATAACACATAATTGATTACGGAGAAACCTCAACTGGGTAAAAATTTCGGGCACTTTACCAATCAACAATCCACTATAAACGATTTATAACTTACAATCCACCAGACTAGACGATGGCACATACTATCTGACCTCATAACTACAACTCCAACAGCTCTCCTGAATTTCGTGCTCATGTACCAACTCCCAGTAGAAATTTTCAAAACTCTCATGGATTGCGCTCTCCTACAGCAACTCCCAATTTTATGAAATCACATATCTCGTGTGGATTAATGAAGAACGCTGCATTTTTCAACGACTGTAATTTCAATCACCTTCTCTTGATCTTCAGAAACTCTGACAGGTATGAAGGAAGCAATAGTTTTGTATTTGGATTGTGAATTTGATGTTTTTACCGCCAATAGCCAATAACGGGACGAATGTCGAAAGCAAATTTATGAAGATGATCTCAAAGGAATGTGTTTTTTTTCTTAATGTTCAATCTTCTAAGACCGTTTAGATGTGTTATGCTATTTATATGCAGGTTAAGGAATGAATGGGCCGGACAAAAAGCCTTTAAAAAATGTCTTGATCGAATTATGCTTTTTCATTTATCAAAATCTATTTTTTGAAATAAACAACTCAAATACCAGTGTAAAATGTATGTGAAACAGTATTAAGTGTAAAAGCAGTTCAAACAGTTCATAGTGTAAAAGTGATTTAAGCAGTTAACAACTCATAAGGCATCTTTACAGTTTCATAAGCTAAATTAAGACGTAATATCAATGCAACCTAATATATCAAAACAAAACATTGATACTATAAAAATATCAAAACTTAATCTAACAATATTGAAATTTTCATTTAATTAAAAGTTTTAGATACATCGCGTCAAGTAGATAAAATCATATACATCCTCAAAAAATACCACTCCATCATCTCCATCATCAAAAATATATGCACTACTACTCCAATTTTTGTCACAAAATGACAAGGGGCAACCTAGTAACTAAGCTGCATCGTCAACATCATCAAAATCAGTCCTCTCCTCCAAAGCTGCACCGTCATCCGAATGGCGACGAATTCATCATAGCCCTCGCTGAAGATAACCGACAGCACCACGAAGCGTAGTAAATTCAGTAGTTTTTCAATCAATAGTAACTCGCAGTTGTGTAATCTTTGCCATCATACGAGTCCACTACTCGATCAGCACGGTCATCTGCCTTATAAGGACCACAGACAGGTCAATGGGAACAGGCGCAGAGGGTAGAACAAACTCGACAGGAGGAGGAGTAGACGTGGATATAGGGAGAATATCAGTGGGAGGATGAGTGGAAGAAGAAGGAAGAAAATTGGATGGATCAATAGAGCTGAGATTATCAAAGGGATCAGCTGCCACAGTCGGATCAACTGGCTCAGCTAGCTCTGAAGAAGAATGAGATCGACTCTGAGAAATGGTAGTGTGGCCAATCAGTCGAAAAACCCCCTCAGGAAAACTAATATCAAGTGCTATCACAAGGCGATAAATAAGGCAAGCATAAGAAAGTCTTACCCGAGTCCCCGTGACACGAAAGGTAGGCAAAATCTGTTGACATATAAACGTGGGTAAATCAATGGAATCACCATGCAAAAAGGCGTAAAGAAAATGAGCCCTCTCCATAGGCAATGAAGAAGTGTGGGGGACATGCCACAGATTCGTGCACACAATGCGCAACAGAATCTGTCAGTCAGTGGGAAGGGAACCAGTGTGGATCGCACCAAGACCTCTCTCCAACGGTATGTTAATCACGGTCGAACAGACTAGAGAGTCCTTCGGAAGAGTCTCAGGCGTCAAGTAATGAAATAAAGGGTGGACAACTCTAGGGATATGAGCTATGCTAGACACAACATCAGGAGTGATCTTAATCTTCTTACCCTTAAGAAATACTCTAAAGGAAAAGCCGCTAACGTTGTGTATGTTAGCATAGAGCTCGTGAACTAGAAGACTAATAGGAGGGGTCAACTCTACCAACAAAGGTTCCCATCCATAAGATGTAAAATAGTAGTGAGGTCGAGAGACAAGGGTTCAACTATACCTCGCGCTCAAATAAAACGGGCCATAATGAAAACTGTGACCCAAAAGTATATTGGGCAACAAAATAGGCCGTAATAAAGAAGAGGTGCCAAGCGTCGAAGCAGCAGCAGCACGAGCCCTCTTAGGCGGCATCTAAAACGTGTAAAACCAATATATCAATACCTCGATATAATATACAAGAGATGCAGGATATGCATGAGACGCATGAAAGGACGCAAAACGAGATAAAAGTTCATATGCAACGTACTTGTGAATGAATGCACAAAGGGATGTCGTGATACCTGGACGTAGGTGACGTGAAGACATGACGTATACTGTAATGTCATGCCGCAGTGACGTGATGTCACCTTGCTGTGCGAATACCAAAAACAATGTAACTACCAGGTAGCGTGAGCAAGTTCAAGACTACAAATGCAAACACCACTTCAACCAAACCACCTCAACTAACACAATTATACACATTAATCCTTAATCAACCAAAACTTATGTCAAAAACGGACCAAGAATACCAAATACATACGCCCAAAATTGAAACAAAACACACTCATCTCCACAACCCCAATACGCCATACAACAACCCTCAATAAAGCACTTAATACTCTCCCAAATCCACCAAGTGACATCCAAAAATGAACCAAATGCAAAGACAATGAAGAACAATGAGTAAAATCATGAGAAAATCTGCCAAAAACGAAGTATTATTGCAAAATTGAGAAAAATGATGACAATATATGCTAAGCAACAAACCATGTAGTGCAAATGCCAAAAATGTTAACAAGAATGATCAACAATCATAAACCCCCCAAAAAGATTCCAAAACGGGGAAAGAAAATAAGGTTTTAGCATTATACCTTTGAAGTTTGTGGATTTGATGAAATGACACCGCAGTTGAATGATGTAAAGTGTGGGTAAAACAAAAATTTGATGTGAGTTGGTGAGATTTGAGAGAAATTGAAGTAAAAAAGAGAAACCTTGCTGAAAACCTCGAGCAAGGGATGAGCGATAAGCGAGCGAGACAGCTTCTACTTCTATCGCTCGAGCATGGCTCGACGATAAGCCAATGACCAACTTTTGACAAAAATAGCACTGGATTTTTAAAAATTATGAAGAATAGCATTTTTTAAATAAATTACGCCCTCGACAAATAAATGAACTCAACCATGCATGTTTTCACAAGTAGTGCATTATCAAGAAAATAAAATCCTACGTACTCAAATCAAGTTCAATTGGAGTAAAGTGTATAAGTGACTCACGTATGTTAAGTGCCGCTATTTTCTTGTGAACATGACTCCAAACCTTAAATTTGTGGAAGGGACATGCGAACATCACTGTTAAATAAGTACTTTCCTTACTAATGAAAATCAAACACATAAGATTATTAGGACCTGGAAAAAAGCTCATTACACAAATATTTTTTATCTTCTCCCCCTAAATTTGAGCATATAATTTAGTTTCACGCTTTTTTCAAATATTGCATCTTATGTGCATACTCTTGTCCATTAAGCGACTAAATGGACCCTTGTAACGAATTTTAGGCCGATTAATACAAGTCAATTGACCTTAAGCACCAGGTTATGAGAAATCCCTCAGACTTAATTACTCGAGTCAAATAGGCTTCAAACAAAAGTATAAGATGAACTTATTATTTTTTTCTTTTAATTTTTAACAATAATACAGGGAGATGCATCATGAGTTAAGGTTATCTAAATATAGGTCAATTCACGTTCCAGGTCACCTTACCAATAGATGATAGCCATCTCAAATCTCATACATACGGTCCAAACTCACTTACAAGATCACGATATGTGCTGTGCAGATTGTACATAAAGAAATTTATACTAAATACTCCACATTAAACCTAATATAAAGTGCAAGCAAGAATAAATGGACTCAATAAACTGCACATGCATGCACCTAAGAAACTCATCAAGCAGAAACATGGATGCTCTTACCTTTAAGAGCATGATCAATCTCACGACCTTTCAGGTCACTTTTTTAACCTAAACCTTCTTAGAAGTAGAAGTGATCATAGTTAACCGAGTCATCATCACTAACCTGATTAGCGAGAAAGTTAACCTTGCTAAAGAAATTCTTACTTTTACTTCTAGTCACGAGTTTATGACACATAGGTCTAGTGTATCCTAGTGCGCCACAATGGTGACAGGTGGGAATAAACCTAGGTTCAAACCTTCTCGAGAGTTGTTGTCAATATGTAGGACAATTGACCCTACGCGTCTAGTAGGTCTCGATCCTAAGATATTTTCGTCCTTTGGTTCAAGATAAATAATTTTTCGAGCTTTGTTAGTGATCGGGACGAACGTGGTCTTGGATGTACTAGCAGTAGTATTACCATTTTGAACGAAACCCAGACCATGTCTATTTCCAGCAGGCTTGTTAATCTCCAACAGATTATAAAGTTTCTACGTACCACTCAAGAAGGATTGGAGTTGAGGATTAGATTTTTCAAATCATCTATTAAGGATTTAACTTTGGTTTCCAAGTTCTTATTAACAAGCTTCAACTCATTCAAATTTCTAGTAAAGTCCTGAAGATCAGTTTTTATTTCTCTCTTTCAAGATCACTTACATTTTTCAGTACAACTTTATTGACCTTTTTTTATTTTAAGACTCCTCAAATAGTTTACGATAAAATTCGTGAATATCTGGTCATCCTCATATTCTTCCTTGAATTTTTTACCATGTTCATCATTTTCAATCTTTTTAATTTCCTTATCGGATTCTATCGTAGCTATAAATATGAACGTCATAAAATTGTGTTCATCCTCACCACCAGATATATCATTCTGAGCACTCGAATCTGATTCATTATCGCTCAAGGTCATTTCTAATACCTTACGTCTTTCTTTATTCGAACTCCTTTTCAAGTTAGGACATTCATTCATATAGTTACCGTAACCTTGACATTCATGGTATCTAACTGATTGGGTTTTCTTATTGGCAGTCCTAGAGTTATTCTTCTCTTGTGTATCTTTTGAGAATTTGTGAAGGACTTCATTTTTTCGATCTTGAAACTTTCACCTATTCCTCATCACCTTCTGGAACTTCATGAAGGCTTCTTTAGTGTAATACCCCCATTGAGTATCCAATTGATTCGATGCAAGTGGAGAAGTTGATGAGCATTGAAGGAGAAGCATTTCACTATGACAGTAAAAAATCAATATCCCGTACATAGGTTGATGATGGTCTAGCATATAGTGATACTTTTTTACATGGGGCACACATTTTTACACATTAATGCATCTAATATTTCTATGAGAGTAATAAGTCATTTATCATATGCATTCATAGGCAATCAATTACTAGTTAATGATATTTAGGTACTTTGTAAGAAATCAATTGAGCATGCTAGACATCCGGGGTGCATTGTTGGTTATTTGAGGCATGAGAATCTATATTTCAGTCTTGAAGTCCTTAACTATTTTGGTGAATTTATGAAATATGTTGGGAACTAATTTAGTATCATCTACTACACATTTTGATATGGTTTATGGTTTAAGTCCATTAACTTTGTTTGGTTTAATTCCTTTAACAATTATTGTAAGTGGTAGATTAGATAGAAAGCAGAGGACTGATTTATATGCATCTCAAGATAGCAAAATGAAGAGGCATAAAGTATTCGAACTAAGTGATAAGTGCATTTTTACACACTTATTTTACTGTTAAACACAGGGAATATTGTTGATTAATATGTTGATATAGCTTAATTCTATGCAATTTACGTTTTATAGTACAACGTGATGAATGTAGCGGGAATAAAGAGAAACAAGTGAAAATAGCCAAATTTTAGGGACCAAATTGCAAATATCCAAAAGATGACTCAGAAGGAAAAACAAAGATATGAAAATGACGAGATCAAATTGGGCTAAAAAATTAAGCATGGGAAGAAGAGGAAGTGGAAAAAGAAGTCACAAAATGAGGAACATAGTTTGAGGACCAAAATGCAACAAGTGGAAAAGGAAATAAGCTATACGGTTGCATAATCTATTTCTTATGCGGTCGCATGATGCCCTTCAAAGAATCCAGGACCCAGTTTGGTTGTTCTATGTGATCGCGGCTCTCACTACTATGCGGTCGCATAATATAAAGTTTCGACTCGATTTTAGTTTCCTAATTTACGTCAAACTCTTATAGAAACCAACCTCTTCCACAATATTTCAACCCTAAAATGTACCAGAACGAGGGTAGGCGCCTCCATACATATTTTTCTCTAGTTGCTGCTTAAGAATCTCGATGAAGAACTAAAAACCTTGGTAAAGTTGGGAAAAAAACTCTATTGGAATTGGTGATTCTCATCTTTTTATTCATGTAATTCGATTTTTCATTGTCAAACAATTCTAGAATTTAGATTTTCTTTTCATAAATATTTTGGAATTGGCTTAATCTTTACTAGATCTTTCATGGATTCAGTCATGCTTTTTCCATTGAAGAGTTAAACTATTTGCTGAGTTTTATTTTATTGGTAGATTGATTGTTGCTTTATACTTGATGTATATGGTCGACTCTTCATCTTATTTCAATAAAAATAGTACAAATGTGTTATAGGAAGCTTAGATTCTAGTATTACAATTGAATTTAAGTGATTTGTAACGTTATATCTTCCGATTAGAGAGTTGGGACGAAAGCCTTTAATTAAATTATAAAAATGAATAATTAATGAGATTGATCCAATTCCATTGAGGAAATTCCGATGCTTCACTACTTCAAAACATCGATTTTTATTTTATTATTTCAAAAATTGGATTACTAATTTTATTCGAACAACAAATTCTACTTCACAAACGAGAAAACATCATTTTTAATCATTTGAGCATTTCTCCCATCTCCCTGTGGAATCGACATTTCAAAGTTGTGCTACGACTATTGCGTTTTTCTTTGAGCATAATTACCAGATGATTAGGTTTGGGTGCTTAGGCAAAAATGACTTGTTCGAATGCAAAAAAAGGTCAAGATTACATACTAGAGGAGATGGACCATTCTACGTCATTGAAAAGATTGAAACTAATGGCTACAATTTGGATCTTCAAGGTAAGTTTATGATAATTTGCATTTTTGTTGATATTTCCCTCTTTGATGCAAGTACAGATTCGATGTCGAATCCTTTTGCAGAGGGAGGGGATGATGTGATCAATGATATGACGCAAGTCTGGGCAATGATCCATTAATCGTTGAGGAAAACCTATGACTAGGTCGCGAGCGAAGCGGGTCAAAGAAGTTATAAGATTGCTTGTTCAAGCTACGGTGGACCAAACATCCATTACAACAAGCGAAGGAACAAGTTTCATCTTAGGCTTGAAAGAATGAATAAGATTGATCAATTTGGTGCAAGCAACAAGCGAATGAGCTGAAGAGCAAAGCTATGCATGCTATGTATACCTATGCATGTGGCCACATGCATCCAAACCATGGCCAAAGTGAGGGCCGACTACTGGCCTATGCGACCGCATGAAATAAACCCATGCAACCGCATAATTCAAAATTGGGATGCAATTTTCCAAATTTTGCGCAATCTTCTGTTTTAGTTAAAACTCTATTTTGTGATTTTTTTTGTTATTTTTAGAGTTTAATTCCTTATTAGGGTTTTAAGGTTATTATTTTTATTTTTAGAGTTTAATTTTGTTTTTCACATAAATATGGCTATTATTTTCATTATAAAAAATATACAATTATTAAGAGATTTATTGTAATGTATTATTGCTTTCTTCTTGTTCTTCTTCCAATTAATTCTGAATTTATCAAGATTATATCTTGTGGCGTTCTAACAAATCGAGTGAGATTCTTGAGTTTTGTAATCGTTGGGTTAACATATTGTCGGCGATTGTGTTGGTTCATTGGTTCAATATTTTTGAAGCAAGTTTAAACATTGATTCTTGGCTTTCTTGAGATTGAATCAATCTTGTGTGAATTTCGTAGCTTCATTTGTTATGTGGGTTCGCATCAAAATCCCAATATTACCAAAATATGGAAACCACACTACCACCATTCCAACAACAAAAATCAAAACTACCTCATTGCCACCGCCAGATCCACCATCTCACCAACATCACCAACAGCACTAGTAGCTGGCCAAAGGGTCCCACAATAGCTAAGGTCTTAGAGCCTTTACCACCACCATCGTAACCATCACCACCACCGCGAGATTCACCATCATCGCCAACACCTCCACCTGCACAACCAACAAAAACCACCCAAACCCCCTCCCAACAACCCCAAAACCATCCCAAACCACCACCATAATCAGCATTAACACCACCACTACCACACCCCAAGTAGATTCACCAACACCGCCAGCATTTACCATTACAACGACAACATGAAAACCACTGCAAAGCAAATCTAATCAGAGCTGGAGATGACAAAGCCACTATTGAAAACCAAAGCAGCGTGAAAACTACCCCAAGTTGTTGCATCCTGATACCAAATATGATGTCGCTGCTTTTAGATCTTTGAACACGGGGATGATGTCGCCTTTCACTTCGTCTGTGTTTTGTGTTTGTGTTTTAGGGCAGCAAGCAAGGTAAGGGTTCAACAAATAGGTTAGGTCATGTCCGCATCATGTTGTTGTGGTATCATGCCATGGTCGCCTTTGGTGTGAAGTCAGCTCTAGTGGTGGTTCGGTGTTTTAAAAGAAAAAGAATAGAGAAGGGAAAGAGATGTATAGAGAGAAGTGAAGGAGGAAAATAATTAGGGTTTGGGTGGATAGAGATAGGGTGGGAATATAGATTAATTTGATTTTAAAATATTACTAATCATATTAAAATGCTGAATAAGTATTTATTGGATTGGAAGAAACGCGAAAAAAACGTTGCAAAAAGATTATTCGCGACATTCAAAAAACGTTACAAAAAAGTTATTCGTAACACTCAAAAAACGTTGCAAAATGTTATTAGCAACGTTCAAAAAACGCTGCAAAAAGCCTTTTGCAACGTTCCAAATGGTCTTTTGCAACGTTCAATAAATGTTGTTGTATCCTTCCACTGTACGGCAATACTGAAGCCAACAACACACGTGGAAACGTTGCCAAAGGTCTTTCGCAATGTTTTTTGAACGTTGAAAAAAACTATTTTTGGTGTAGTGATCATTCACAAACGCCTCTCTTCCATAATCTCTCTTATCATTCTCCGACGGAATATTGTGCATTTAGATATGCCAAAAAGATAAAATAAAATAAAAATTGAGAAAGGACAAGAAAATTTGTACCCCTAAAAGTAACTTCGACAAGAAAATTTCTCATTTTGTAACTCGAGGTATGTTCATCTCCCATCATAAAAGGGACTAAGGTTTTGTTCAATAATTTCTTGATATTATTTGAAAATATTTGATGTTTCTCCAAAAATATATGATATATTTCAAAAGGTTGTAATTTTGCCTCTATTTGATGGTGGTTTTCTTGAAAATTAGAGCATACATTCCAATGTGATTTATTTTCAAAAGAATTGAGTTCGTGTTAGGGCTTTGATTGGAACACGATGATGGGTGTGCTTGGAAATTAGTTCATTATTATTTTTGTTACGGATGTTATCTTCTTCATTTTTTTCATTTTATGTGCACGAATAATTGATTATAAATTTGAATGTGATTTTTGGATTTCCATAGATGTTTGTAACGTGTCCAAGAACTTGGCTTTTCTAAAAAGTTATTAATGTTAGGGACATTTGCATATTTAGTGTCTTGTGCATTTGGTGTTAGTTTTCAATGTAAAACGCATGGTTCAAATCAGGTGATCAAGTTAAAATCTTAAAAGTTGAAGTTCCATTGTAAAATGTTCATCTGTCAAGAAACTGTCAATGCTTAAGCATTCGTATTGTTCACTAGTTTTGATCGCCCAGATTTTGCTTTGATATATTCATATTTAGTGATTTAGATTGACTTTATAGATCAATATGTTTTTAACATTTTTATGGTAATTGTGTATTGTCATTATTTAGGTATGATATATTCACATTATTGCAATGTGTGTAGTTCATGGATTGATATATCATATATTATTAGCTCTTTCTATGGTAATTGTGGATTGCCCTAAAGTTGGGGATTCTTTTTTGTATCTCAACAATTCATTTTCACTATGTGTCGAGAAAATCTATCATTATGGACAGATGGTTACTGGATTTCTCGGCAATTTGAATAAAATGAAACAAACTGCTGAGAAATTCACCTACTAGTGGATGTGTTTGACACGATTAACTCTGTGTTGTATGAATTCATTGCATGTTACTTCATTCTCTGACATAGGAATTTTTTATATTGGTGGTGTTGCAGATGGAATTCAACTTTGGTAGGTCGACCTCCCTACAAGAGTGTCGAAAGAGAGGTAAGAAGACTATGAAGTGGGACCTCATTCACTGGGAAAAAAAATGTGTTAAAAGTTTTTGTTTATAATTTGTTACGTTTGTTTGAAAATGTATTATGATGGATATATCGAACAACTTATTTTTATGCTTGATTAGTTTATGTTCACGGGTAAGAAGACATTTTATTGTGATAGGTGTCGTTCATCCTATGAAGTAGTGTATGATGTATTTCAGAATTTTTGTATACATTTTTTTTTTCTAATTTGTAACATATAGCATGTCAAACTGTCGAGAAAAATATAAACAAATAGTCTAGACATACTGTTCTTCTTTCGAGCATTATTGTTTCGACTTTCATTTGTAAGAAACCGTTTGTATACATAATAGATGCTCAACGATACTATCACGAATGTCATAACAAATTTAACAACCAATTAACGAAAATGAATTATTGAATCGTGTCAAAAAATAGTCGTGTCAAATGAATTACCGATTAATTAAACTGAATTACACGACTATTTGACATGTATTGTTTCCAATCTTCCCAATTTCTAAAGAAATGTAAGGAATACGCAGCTCCAAGTAATTCAGACAAATTACTATCTCAAAAGAATTTGTATGACGCACGCTGACCAAACTGTCGAGAAATACAATAGCAAAATGTTGAGACTGACATTTTCAATTATGATATTTTAATTGTTGTGGAAGAAATTCACTTAGGTTTTTAATAGAAAACTTCAATTCATCATGTTAAGAAAATGCTAGAAAAGTAATTATTTTTTTATTCTACCTATTATCCATTATGTAATAATTTGAGGAATTAAACTTGTAGGACAGGGTCAATGACACCCTGTTGACACGCTTTTAAATTGTCCTACGTGTCAAAGGCAATTTTTTGGAGGGAAAAAAAGTAGCACGTGAGAGAGAGTGATTTCTTTAAATAGAAAACAACGAAACCATAATTTTTTCCCAAATTGAAAAAGTTAGATTCTGGTTCTGGCGACCGGTGTGAGATCTCCAATAGGTACCCCTCTGACCAAGAGAAGAAAAAGTCTGAATCCGATCATCCTTGCAAGTACCTCGCCGCCAACATTCTTTCATTGTTGCACATATCCGTCTATTAATTAGTAAGTTTCTTACTTTGTTCGGGTTGAAAAAAAATATATAAATTCTTTTGAAGCACTTCAACCTTTTAACTAAGCTTGTGGAAGCTCCTTACTTTGTTCAGGTTGAAAACAAAAAAGACATTAATTCTTATGAAGTACTTCAACATTTTAATTGAGCTTGTGAATATTTTTATCTAATATCTTCTTTTATGGACAATTTAAAACACTAAAATATGTATCCAATGAGTTATGTACTAGATTTCATTATGTTCTAATTATTAGATAAGCATATGCACTCCGTGGAAGTAAAAAATGTGTTTGAGAATAATTTTTTAGTTACTTATCATAGTGTTATTATGGATTACACAACATGATCGATTATGTTATTTCAACCGAAGAGATTATGGACGAAGTGCAAAATGAGCATGATGATGTTTTGGCAGAATCTGATGATGAGAATAGTACGAACTCTGTTAACATAGTGGAAGGTGAAACCTCATTGGGAGACGATCTGATTGTGCTTGATGTGGGTATAGCAGAGAGTGCTGTCGACATTCAGCAAATTCAAACACAACAATATTCCGTGAAGACACTGATATCATACTTACAGTACTCCATGCTGACAACATTCCTGTTATCACAGTATTCCATTATGAGACCATTCTCCCCTTCAGGAGTATTACCGTCTTCGAATTTGATCCATCCCTCATCAACAAATGTTATATATAGTTCACAAGGTAAGAACATTGGATGACATTTAAACTTCATATGTGTAGTCGTTTCATGTATGAACCTATTGATGTTCTCAATGTATTGTAGGACAAGCAATGCCGTACTACTATCCGCATTTACCAGACCATGACGGCTCAAGCAAGTGATGTTAGTTTATGCTTGAACAGTTGAACTTCATCATTGTCCATCCATGCAAATAATAGAAGGTCCGTAAGAGGGTCAATTTCATTCTCACCACCAACGGCAGAGGAGAGTGCATAAACTTTATATAATACTATTCTCATTTTTTTGGATAATGTATGAGGCTATGGCTTATGTTACAGTATATAAGTTGAGTTGTAATCTTCTTTTTAGCATAATAACTTCAATTTTTTAGGACTTGTGTGATTGTTTTTAAATACTTGGACTTGGGCTTTGGACAGATTCAATGGTGATTTTAAATTTTTATTTAGCTAGTTCGTTATATAAAATAATCTTGGATTAGGGTATTGCATTTATTATTGTCTTTTTGTTGCTATGAACTGTGATCTGTCGGAATTGTGTGAAGCTAACAACCTTGAAGGGTTGTAATCAAGTCATTTTGTGACTAGTTACTCAAATTTAAAATGATCGTTGCTATCACATGTTTGATCAGTTCGTTATTCATTATTGAATACTGAGTCAACCTTTGCCTATATTTACCAAGTTCCTACAAACTGAGAGCTCATGCAAATTGATTAAGAAAAAATTGGTTATCATATGAAGGAAAAATAAACTCATGCTATCTCAAGAAGACTCCAAATTATGCAATGCAACGCCTTCACATTTAAATAGTTTTCAAACATAGTTCACATAGATTCGGTCGTAATAATCCTATATATGCAAAAGTTCATGTAATAACCCGTTCGATTAATAACTACTAATCAAGTCGACCC
>CAIGRH010238307.1:0-14391 GCA_903798295.1 Fraxinus nigra | reverse complement strand
TCTGGGTCATTGCCTGTTTGCGATTTGTTCACTCGTGCATTCTGTCTAACTGTGCAGTCTGTGTTTATTCTTTTTTTTTTATTTATTTATGTGAATTTGTGATTTGCGAATTATAAGAATTTGTGTTATATACTTATATTATTGTTTTTGTCTTATAATTTTTAAATGTGTAATGTGAATTGTGATTTGAGATTTGGGAATTTAGAGTTTTAGGAAATTAGAAAATTTAGGGTTTTAGGACAATATGACTAAGACTTGTTTTAGTTTGTTTACATATATATTGAATAAATTTTAATATTATGTAATTAAATATTAATAATCGAACTTGTTCTTATGATCGCTGACGGTCGACGTCGATCGATCAACGTTCGTCCGGATTGAATTTCAAGACTAGGTCCGCCACGGGCTGTGAGAGGAATTGATGCGAGCGAAATGGGTCACAAGTGTTTTTTTCTTGGTCAAAAAGGATCTTACATCAAACTCCTATCCACATATATTTGGAATATTATTTGCATTATTCAAGAAAAAGCTGCGGTCATCTAATTATTTGGATCTTTATTGGGCTTGGAGCCCCCACTGTCCCCTGACCCGATGGAATGGTTCTTTTTCATTGCTTTAACAAGCGTCCGCTCCTCCACAACTTTGCCATCGAATTCGAAACAAATAAAAAAAAGTTATAATTTTATCGATTTTGTTATTTAATTATTTTTAATATTACATACTAAAGTCTAATGTAAAACATTAAAAAAAAAATTTATGAGTTCACGTATAAAAATTACCGATAGTCGCTTAACATGGCATATGCACGACAATTTGTTTGTTATTTGAATATAATGACTACTAATTGACTTCACTGTGAATAATATTAATATTATTTTATGGAGAGATTTTTTAAGAATAGATTTTGTGATTTTTTATTTTTTATTTTTTATTTTTTATTATTATTTTTTTTTTTGGGAGAATGTGTAGTTAAAAGGTAAAGAAAAATAATTAGTTCACATCCAAAAAATTTATTTTACTAAAAAAATATATAATTGAAAATGAGTTTTAATAACTCTTAACACTAAATATTTTTGTAATATTATTGATTATGTTATTAATTTTTCAATAATGTTTGGTATATATCATTGTTTGCATTTTGTCACATAAGGTAATTTAATTGGACGGTTTAAAAAAAAAACAAATTTTTTCTCCAATTCTTTGTTGACAACAATGCAAATGTCAACAAGGTGTAAAAAGTAAGTGTACAAATGTCATACTCCTTACTTAATCTTTTAATAGAATCGTGCGTTTACAAATGAGCTTATTGTTTAAAGTAAAATATTATGGCTAAATTGTTTCCTACCAATGTCGAGTGGTGGGGAGGTTTTTGAATTTCGATTTCGAGCTTCTTCCATAGACTCGAATGGGTGTGATCGATCTCAGTAACGTTTATCTCATTTTGAATAAGTTTTGCTCTTCTCACTGTAAGTCATAACCTCACTTTAAAGAAAATAACAGAATTTATTCTCGATTATTCAAAAAAAATAAATTATCTTTAATGCACAAAACCGGTAAATTCTGATTTACCAAAGGTAAAAACTGAAAAACTATAGCTCGAACATGCTAACGTAAGCAGCTGCGCATGCTAACCTGTCTGAAAGTTGTAAGACTGTCTGTCTGGTAACGTATAATCCAGGAATTCGAATTTTCGAACTCAACTTTTATCAGATCAGCACGTCTTTTCATTCCAAAATATGAATATTTTACTGCTATAAACCACCCATTTTCATTTTTACGAGAACAAGACAAAGATATGAAAAGCAAAAGAAGTCTCAGCGGAAAGAGAAAAAGGTCAGTTCTGTTGTAAAACACGAGACCGTTCTAGCATATATATAAGTAAAACTTTTGCTTTTTCTTTGCATTTACAGTAGGAGTTTTAGATGCTGTTCAAGACTGAACGTGACAAAGAGAAACACTGGGATTAGGGTGACTTATAGGAATATGAAAATGGTGTCGGAGGAGTCTGTTGCTACGCCGCCGCCGCCACACCGCCGCTCTCCTGCCACCACCCCTAAGTTCTTTAACTCTTTTGCTAACCGGTATTGGGTTTACTCTTTTTTCGTCATTATCGCTTTGTTTACACAAGTTTATTTGTGGGAATTCATAGTTTGATTTTCCCCTTCTTTGTAAATACTGAACATCCATTGTTGGCATGTTTGACATTGTAAATTGGATGATGATGTTAAGCTTAGAAAAAGATACAATCTTGTCCTTAATTTGGAGGTATTTAACTAGCCCGTCCACCAAATTCATGTTTTAGGACCATTTTCCAGCAAGACAAATCAATCGTAGAAAATATGTTCAAAAGTAACTTCTTAGTCTTAGCGCAGTTTAAAAAGCTCTCCCAATCGGGCCCTTAGTAAATGATATGTGTAATTTTCATAGATGAGTAACGGTGAAACTTGAACCAAGCTCTTTTGGTGATCAATTCATCTAGAGTTGTTAGAGAAGGATCACTTGCATTCATTTAAATTGTGTTCTCGATTGTCAAAATCTAAAGATTTGTCCATCTTTACTTGAATCTTCTATTTTGGGGAATGTTGTAGTTTACATCTAATGGAAAATTTTTGCTTTTTATTTTGTTCTTTTATCGACGTAATGGCTTAGTTCCTGAATCATATAATTCCATTTGTGAAAGAACAATGTGGCTCTTGGTTTTTGATGTAATGGTAGATCATCTTGCATCGTAAATAAGAAGTTTTACTATGTGTGGTGCAAAAGTTCCTGCAATTTATTTCCAAAATTGTTCGACTATACCACTTCCTATCTGCAGATATGATGGAATTACGTTAGGAAAGAACATATATAGATTCAAGGAATGTTTTTTATTTACTAATGATGTTTCTTATGATTCGGTTTTCTTGCACGCAGCATTTTCTCGGATGTTGCTTGTGATATTACAATAGTTGTCAATGGAGAATCGTTTCTACTACACAAGGTAATTTCTAAATGTCATGCCATGGCCAAAGTTTGTACTACTAAAGATCCAAATCAGCATAGCATTTTTTATTTTTCTTGAGTATCCATGCGCCATCATAGTTCATGTCATGGCTCGTTTTAATAACACTCGTGTTTTGGAGCAAGAGGATTCGAAGACACATGATGCTGGGATTTCACGCGAAGTGAAAAATCTTGCATTTTCATACTCACCATATAACTGTGGCTAATTGTATATGTTCTTACAGAAATTTTTGAAGTTCGGAGTATCTAAATTTTCACAATTTATCAATTTTATTGTGTTATTGCTGGTATACGATAGTTTCCCCTGGTTTCTCTAAGTGGAAAGATCCGAAAGCTGGTGGCAAATGCAAAAGACTCGACTCTGTCAAGATTGGAACTCTCTAACTTGCCAGGAGGACCTCAAACATTTGAACTCGCAGCTAAGTTTTGTTATGGAATGAATTTCGAGATCACAACTGCAAATGTTGCACAACTACGGTGCACTGCAGAGTACTTGGAAATGACTGAAGATTATCGTGAAGAAAACCTTATTTCACGTACAGAATCTTATCTGAATGAAGTTGTTTACCAAAGTATTGAAAAATCCGTGGAGGTTTTATCTGTCTGCGAGAACTTGCTACCCATTTCTGAGGAAGTAGGAATTCCTGACATCTGTATCGATGCTATTGCCAGGAATGCTTGTAAAGAGCAGTTGGTATCGGGTTTGTCTCGTTTAGATTGTAACAGTGGACTGTTAGAACTCAAAGATAGATGCATTGAGTGGTGGATCGAAGATCTCTCAGTATTGAGGATTGATTTTTATCGTAGAGTGATCTGTGCCCTAGGACATACCGGTGTTCGAACAGATAGCATTATTGCATCTCTGATGCATTATGCTCAAATATTTCTGAAGGGTATTGGGAAACCCCAAATTTGGAATCCGGCAAGGACAAATACTAGTGTAATCGAAAATGGCCAGAAGACTATTGTTGAAACTCTTGTAACTCTACTACCTAAAGAGAAGAGTACATCTATTCCACTAAATTTTTTATTTGGGATGTTGAGAGTTGCAATCATGGTGGATGCTACCTTAGCCTGCAGGCTCGAGCTTGAAAGACGGATTGCTTGTCGACTGGAAATGGCTCTACTCGATGATCTCCTTGTACCGTCAGTTCAGACAGGTGGCTCATTATTTGATGTTGACACTATCCATCGGATTCTGGTGCACTTCCTGCAACGTATGGAAGAGGAAGAGAATGAAGAATATGGATATGAATCAGAAGACACAAATTCTTCGAGTCATGGGTCAATGTTGAAAGTTGGACGGCTCGTTGATGCATATTTAGCTGAAATTGCTCCGGATCCTTATTTGAGTCTTCAAAAGTTCATCAACGTGATTGAGGTACTGCCTGAGTATGCCCGGGTTATAGACGATGGACTATACAGAGCTATTGACATTTTTTTGAAGGTAGATTTCAATTTCTCAAACTTCACATTAAGCACACAAGATTATCTGTCTATTCAATGACATTGTTATTTGGCTGATTGATCAGGCCCATACCACGCTGACTGAACCCGAGTGTAAGAAGCTATGCAAGTTCATAGACTGTCAAAAGCTCTCTCAAGAAGCCTGCAATCACGCTGCACAGAATGATCGTCTCCCAGTCCACATGATTGTCCGAGTTCTCTATTTCGAGCAGCTCCATTTGAAGAATGCTTTGTCGGGGAATTCTGGAGATGGATTATTATCACAAAAAATTAGCAGTGGGATTCCAAGTGCAGCCATGTCACCCCGTGATACTTATGCTTCATTGAGGAGAGAAAATAGAGAACTGAAGCTGGAGATATCAAGAATGCGAGTGAGGCTTAGTGATCTCGAGAAGGAACAAGTGGTTATGAAACAAGGGATGATGGATAAGTCGAACCACGGAAGGACTTTGTTAACTTCCATATCGAAGGGGATTGGGAGAATCGGTATATTTGGAGGGCAAGCTGGCAGAAAACAACACAAGTCAGGAAGGAAGTCGAGGGCACCAGAAGGAAAAACCGGCAGGAGTAGGAGGTATTCTGTTTCCTAAGCTAGACGTCCATAAATTGTTAAACATATGTAACTTGGGAATTTCTTACTGAATTTCGACAAATGGGTCGAGAGCTTTATGACACAACCCGTAGTTACTATGTTTCATATTCGAGTTGGATTCTGTACAAGGACATAGCTCCATCTTGGGGCACTGCTCAATTATTGTAAAAATATTGGTCTTGTACACATGTTTTGGTACGTCATATTGGATAACATTATATGAAACAAAATTTTTAAGGAAAAAACGACGAAAATACTTTTTAAAGCTATAGCAAAAAGCTTAGTTAATTTGAGAAGTGGGCTCCATTTCATGAAAGATTTTTTTTTTTTTTTAATCATAATGCATATCATGATGATGGAGCCTTTGAAGCTTGGACATGCACCATTTCACCCTGCTATCTTGAATCAGAAATTTTAAAGTGAATGAGCAAAAGACGTGCAACACTCGGAATAATTGGGAAAATGATGTCAAGATCTTATTGGACCTTTGAATAGATAGTTGGAGCCAAAAACACCTTCGATAATGTTGAAAGCCATACTTTTACATGGGTTAAAGCTCTCGTCAGTCAAAGTAACTTGTCACATCTTTAGAATATCGAGTCCAAGTTTTAGTGATGAGACACTCGCACGAGAACTCCAATTCTCATTAGGAGGTCGCATGAGTCGACGAATATTTTGCTCTCAAAACTACTACTATTCTCAAGTCCCTTTCCTATTTAATAATAAATAATATAATAAAGACGAGTAAAGAAGTGTCATAAAACTCCTACCTTTGGAGTCCAATGTACAATTGTAGATGGATGTGTGGTAGCAAGTGAGAATAGGAAAGTAGTGGTACGGATGGCTATCCTCCCTGAGCCAGGCCAAGGCCGAGACGCTGAAAAACTTGACCGCATCCATCCAGCCTTTGGCACGACATGTGTGCCCAGCAATTGTGCGTTATCGCGTGACAACTAATTCGTACTATGTTTGGCAAACCGAAGTCAAATCTCTTTGGTAAGAAAAAAAGTACTTATCCTTCCCCGAACCCAGTTAGTCCTCCAAGGCCTATATAACTCAATTTTAATGGATTAATTCGATCCAAAAAACCTTTAAATATGTTTTCTCTTTTATGGTTCATATTCCGAATTAGGTTCATCCATATAATAATCAGATGAATTGCGTTGTAGACATAAAAATCTTAAGTAAATATTTGTTTTCAAATGAGTGAGGTTTTGTTATTTATTTCTTACTTATAAGCTATGAATGCTATAAATTTTGGCTATGGAATTCAATCTCTACTAATCATCATAAACAATTAAAAGTGTAGAGAAAATATGAAGTAATAATCATCAAAATGAAAAAAGTATCAGTATCAGTCCATGAATGATACGTTATTTTTAAAGGGGTTTCGAAGTGTCGCATTATTTCAATTAATGCTGGCCCATAAATGTTTCATACATCCTATTCTCCTACATTTGTTGATTGAGACAATTAGCCCTGTTTGGCTCCTGTTAAATTTTAATTTATTTTTCTCTCTTTTCTTATCAACCACACATTCTCTTAATAAAATAATATTACACACAAACCCAAAATTCTTCTTACTTTTTAACTATGTATTATTCAAAAAAGACAATTCCAAAATCAAATTTTTTTTCAAATAATGAAGCTTAAACGAGAGCTTATTTTGTAGAAATCTTAAGAGTTTGGAAAAAGAAAGATACGCATTGTCACTAGTTAAGCCACAATATTCAATGTCGTGTAACACAAATTTATTTACTTAAATTTTGTCTTTGATGTTATCTTTTTTTTCCTTAAATAATGTCGATTAGATGTGTAATTATACATCACCCAATTATTGGGAGTCGATAGATACAGTGGAGAATGAGAATAATGGATGAACGTGTAATGGAAAATGCAAACATAGATTAAAAATAAACTTCCCTATAATATTCCTAAGGGATGGTTTGACGGAGTTTTTTAGAATAAAAAATTACTTCTGAAATTAAGGACTCGTTTGATATGATTTTTGAGAAGATGAAAAGAGTTTTTGAGATCTAAAAGTTATCTTGGATCCGTTTGAATGACTTTATGAAATTGTTTCTTCTAATTAAAAGAAATTTTATAGAAAATTGATCAAATGTGACTTCTTTTAGAAGTACTTTAGGAACAAGAAGCTCTTAAGAATTAATTTTCAAACAAAAATTAAGGTAACTGTTTCAAGAAGATCAAGACATTTCAAAAGGACCCTAAGAGCTACACGTTTGGATATTTTTTAGAAATACTTTGTTTTGGTTAGAAGTGTTTTGATGAAGCCACTCTAAGAGTCCTTTTAGCCGGACTTTTACTTTTACTTTTGCTTATTGTAGAAAGATACTTTAAGACATCTTCCTCTAAAAGGTTTTCTAAACTAGATAAATCACTTTCAAAAAATTATTAAAATTCATTTTTTACCGTTAAACATGAAAATCAACAGTCATTTTTTACTTGTTGTAACCCACCTGTTGTAGTTAACGGTCATTTTTTGCTGAAAATGGCTACCAAACAGAGGCTTAAAAGTAAATTCTTAATTAGAAGTAGGTTTTAACTTTTCCAAAATCCTGCCAAGCAGAGCCTAAAGCAGCTTTTTTCATAAAATTCTTCTATAATAAGTAGAAGTAAAAAAAAAAATTTAAAATAAATAAATTATGACATATATTAGGAAGGTGGGTGGCAGTTGCAGTGTCAATTTCATGATATAAAAAATCTCATACACGCGGCAATTGATCACCTAATATACCTTATTCTTAACTTACATTGTCATTAATAAAACCTAAACTGTAATTTAATGCAACCTTTTGTTTGACCTTGTAAGTAAAACTATGTAAAATGTAATTCAGTCCTTGTTTAATTCAGATAAAAATCAGATTTTTAATAAATTTTGATAAAGTTGATGAAATGTGCAGTTAAGAAATTGTAAATCCAACAAAATATGTAATTATAATTAATTATTGAATTTAACTTAAATTTTACTCTAAGTTTTAAATCGAACCAAATAGAGACTTAGTCCGTGTTTGACAACTGTTCTTTTACAACTTTTTTTTTCATACTCATTTTCTACTAAACATTTTCAAAATGAAACATTCTTCGTGTAAATCTAAAACCCTTCATACTTTTAATCACATATTTTCCAAAAATTTACCATAAAAAACTCATTCTAAAAAAAAATAAAAAAAAGGATGTCGAATAGGGACTTAATATTGATTATCTACTTGAATGATTAACAAATTTTACCTTATCTACAAGTTTTAACCATTTTTGAAGTGCACAAGAAGTCATGTATCAGAGTGCACATAGAAGTTGATAATACGTTAGTGAGTTTCTATTCTTACTTCTATGTTTTATATAAAAGTTTCTTAAGTAGTTCTTCTAACTCGACAAATTGCTTTTAAAAAATTATTCAAAAATAATTTTTAACTTTTCAAAAGTTACGTCAAACTGATCTTAAATATGTTATCGTTATTATAACATTTTGATACGAGAAATGGATTTATATAATATAATTGATGAATTTAATTATACTGCATGGCATGTTTTGGGGTGACTTATAAGAAACTTATACGCAATAGAGAGAGAAAAAATAAGCTACTACAGCTTTAGAAATGAAATAGTTTTTTCACTATTATGAAATTAATTTTGAAGTACAAATTTAACGAAATATTGTTGGTTGTGCAACAACCAAGTTATCAATACTTTTAATGAAATTAATTTCTTGTTAAATGAATCCTGGACACACACGTGCATACATATTACATTTCTAGATTTTCAAAAAATACGAGGAAGTGTATGTCTCAAAAATTTATAATTTTTTTTTTTAGAAGTAAGTTTTTGGAGTAAAAAAATAAAAAAAATAAAATCAATTCTAACAAAGCTTAAGCCCTTGTTTGGTTTGGATTAAAATCTTCAGTCAAATCAACAATTAATTTTAACCACACATTTCATTAACTTTTATCAATTTTAATCTCTATATGTTTAAAAAAAAAAGTTACTTTTTAATTCACTTTCAAGCTTAGCCAAACACGTAGAATAAAGACTTTGACAGATCGAACGGATCACAAGAAATTGTCATAATTAGCTAACCAGTCAGCTTTCTAGCTTCAAATAAATAAATGAAATTATGCAATCATCCAATGATTTGAAATAATTAAGATTCAAGATCTACACCTACTGGTATCCCCTAACTTCAGGTTTTTTACTCTTCGGATAATACATAAAATTTTTAATTCAACGTATCAAACAAATGTGAAGCTGACTTATATGCATATATCATAAAAAATAAGTATCGAACTTACCTAAATCGTGTTCAGTAGAGATTAAAATCAGATTAAAATTGAAAAATTAGTCGTTATTGTTGACTTTTATTAGACGGGTGTGACACAATAACGGCTATATTTTCAATTTTAATTGGATTTTAAGCCGTACCAAACAGACTCTTAAATGTACCTCGGAATTTTTCATATTCATCTATTTATTTTAATTTTTCATCACATGTTCAACGTCCTAAAAGGTTTTTAAGAACATTAGGGTCTGTTATTTTTTGTGTTTCAGTTTTGAATTCGTTTTGTGTTTTGAGTTTCCATTTTGAAATTATTGAAAATGTGTTCTTTTTTACATTTTGAAAACACCTAAAACGCGTTTTAAAAATTTTGGCTTGATCATAACTGAAAACACCCAAAAACGACGTTTTGAGCTTTCTTTGTAAATTTTAACTTAATTTCAAAAACGCGTTTTCGAAAATAGGAAAGAGAATGCATTTTCACTGTTTTGAAAAATAAAAAACAGAAAACGTCTGCTCTTAGTATTTTTAACATTTGAGAAAATTGGAGTGGGTGGGGGTAAAAATGAAAGTGTGACCTGCGTAACCTCATCTTGGTAGGTTAAAAGTTCATCACATTTTATGTCGAATAAAGATAATGAAACTTCGCTTATTTTGCGACTACTCCTCCAGCTCCTCATAATTAATTCGATTTCATGTCCCTTTTTATTTCACATGCAATTGTTTGGATAATATCAATGTATAAATTACTTTGAATATATATATTTTTTAAGATTACCAAAAAGTTAAAATTAGTTGATTAAAATTAATTTTTTATTTTTACTTAACTTTTTAGCAATTTATCGAGCTTTCCGCAGCGTTAGTTTCCTCACATGCCTTTGCGTGTCTTCACACTGCACAACTTTCGTAATGATACATACAACTCACTCGCTCAATATATACAGATCTAATCAACACACAGTTAAACAGTCATGATTTTGATGGCCTATAATTTGCTTCCGTGAATCCATTTGCATTTCCATTGAGTTTCTCTGATAATCCATTGCTTGCCACTGCTAGAGCAGTATTCTATAGCAGTAGTTTAATATGACGGGGAAGTGAATATGGTATTTGCATTGTGATTCTCGTAAATATACAACCGAAGATGAATCGGAGCTTCAGGGAATCTGCGATCGGCGACAGCCGGAATTTTCCTCTGGCACCGTTGTCTCAGCATCGGCGAGGTCTCAGCCTCAACGGACTCTCCAACTTTAAGAACTCCGCCGACAATAACTTGGATCTCTTCTCCAAGAACCGTCACAGTCTTCCCGTTGCAGCCTCCGATAATTCCGATGGTATAGCTCTCATTTTTCATAATCTCTCTCTGTGTGTGTATCTATCTATTTTGTGGTTTATTACCTGAGATCTGTAAAAAATCAATAATGTAGCGAACAAATATATGTTCTAGCATTGATTGAAATCAAATCAGTGCGGATCTTCTTATAGTAAATATACACAAAATGACACCGTAGTGAACGTAATTTGGTTTATTGATGATATTTATCAGATTTAAGTTATTCGTAAGAAAAAAAAATTTACATTCTTTCCTCTTCCGATTATTATTTATTTTTATAAAATTAATGATTTTGGGATGCCTTCCAAGTTTAGTATCGTTGAAACTGGGGAGACTCTCAGTTGGATCAGCAAAACAGGGGAAGAGTGGATTGGATGATCTATTGTCATCAACGGATGGTGGCGGAAAGCATGATTATGATTGGTAATCCTGCAATTGTTTTTCTTTGTATTAAGTGAATTTTCATTTATCGGATCTATTTTTGGCTTGAATGCCTTCTTAGCCATAATTGTTTGAATTCTATTTCCGTGCTATTGTTATTGCTCATCACTATTACAGATTTTTTATTGTTCGAAAAGCCTAAAAGTAAATATTTAAACTTTGTGAAGGAATGACAAATCTCCAGTTGAGTTCTGTATGTTATGGCAATCTAGCTAAGGATTTAGTAGTACACCTAGGTCAATGATAAAATTCACTTCCCTTTTAGAGATCAATGACGTTTTTTATGGCAAGAATGTATATGAATTTGTATTAAAGAAAGTTAATTGTGCCTAGAAAGAACCAAAGCTGTTATATGACCTAAAAAATTTCAACCGTTACTTGTTATAGGCTTCTCACTCCTCCTGGAACTCCTATTGTTCCTTCAACGAATGGAAACGAATCTCAACCAGCTTCTACGGCTCCAAGAGGCAGTTCAAGGGTTAGATCAACCTCTACAAACAGAGGCTCAAGGGTATGTCAACCTATTTTCTATTGCTGGCTAATAGATCTTCCAAGAGAACTTGCCGTTTATTTCTTGTAATTTCTGGGATAAAGTAAAGCAAATCTTTCTGTTGTTCGTTTAATTGTATCTGTATAATTGTAACCTGTAATAATAAAACTTGGACTGATATATTGTTCCTGTCTGGTTTGCCTGCCTTAAGAGAAAAAAGGAATCCATAATCAAGAGAAGTTACTTTCAAATGCCTTGTGCCTATCATTTTTAAGTATATGGGTTTCCAATTTCAGCTTTCAGTTTCTCAGTCAGAGAGCAACCATCCTGCAAGACCAACTCGCAGCAGTTCAGTGACTCGTTCTTCTGTCTCTAATTCCCATTTTACTATGAACTCAAACAAATCAACCTCCATTCTCAACACAAGCTCTGCTTCAGTCTCGTCTTATATTAGACCATCTACTCCTACCAGCCGCACTTCATCAATTACAAGACCTTCGACGCCTCATACCCGTCCAACTGCCTCAAGACCTTCAACTCCTTCAAGACCTCGTGCTTCCCCCAGCACATCTTCCTCTGATAAACCGAGACCATCTGTAAGCTCACGACCTTCTACTCCAACTTCTAGGCCACAAGTCCCGGCAAACTTGAATTCCCCTGCAGTTCGGTCCACATCAAGGCCATCAACACCAACTCGTCGAGGCCCAGCACCATCTATATCTCCAGCCTCTGGACCATTGGCCTCGAGTGGCCGTGCAATCGCTAATGGACGCAATGTTGCTTCACTGTCCCGTCCAAGCTCCCCTGTTCCACGTGTTCGCGTCCCTCCACAGCCGATTGCCCTCCCAGATGGACGCAATGTTGCTTCACTGTCCCGTCCAAGCTCCCCTATTCCACGTGTTCGCGTCCCTCCACAGCCGATTGCCCTCCCAGATTTTTCACTTGAAACGCCTCCAAACTTGCTGACAACTTTGCCGGACAGGCCACTATCTGCTGGTAGGTCCAGGCCTGGTGTGGGTCTCACTGTAAAAGGGAATGTAGAGTCCACAAGTGCTTCAACTTCACTTAGGAGACAACCATCACCCGTTGTTACCAGGGGAAGACGTACAGAACCCATTGGAAGGGGTCAAATGCCTGCCAATGGGCAGCTGAGTGATGCAATTGTCGCTCGCAGAGAACTTTCAACACAAAAACCTTTGAAGACATCCACAGAGAGCACAGGGTTTGGCCGGAATATATCGAAGAAATCTCTGGATATGGCTATTAGGCATATGGTAAGTCTAGCCTCAATTTAAATTTTCCCGGTTTCTTTATCTGTTATATAGCAATGTCAGGTTTAAATATTGCATACTCAAAAACGTGTAGCTTCTCTGTCATCTTGTAATTAACCATGACGAAAAGCCTCAAGCAATCAATTTCACTGCCAAACTAAGGTTTGATTGTTCTTTCTACGGAACTGGCGATTCTGTTAAAAAACAGCAACCTCTAATGTCAAGAGTCTTTTCTTCAGGCTACCGACTTGGTTAAATTGATACCGCATAATGACATATTGAATTTTGTCACCCTTGCATGGTTAGCACAAGAGTGACAAGAATATATCTCATTGTGTTCCCAGTTCATAAATGTCAGTTTGGGTTCTTTATGATCATTATTAATTATCGGTGTAATGGCGCAAACTTTTTGCTGGTTTCCATGCTCAATATATAGTATTTTTTCCTTTGGGTATTGGATGTGGCGGTCAGAAGTTGTCGCGTTTTCTTCACTTTCCAAATTAGAAAATATACTGGACTTTTTTTCTCAGATCAATATAGTATTTTACTGAATGATTTTCCATAGATATGACTGGACCTTCATGTCCTTAAGCACTTGCGTGCCCTTGTACGGTGTTAATGCACAATGAAACTTCAAAATTTTTGTGTTCCACTTGAAATCATTATGAACACTGGAACTTCTTCCTATTATTTTCCATGTTTTATGAATCTCAAAGATCTTCCTATTAATTTTGCAGGATATACGAAATAGCACCAATGGTGTTCGTCCTCTTACAGGCTCGACACTTTTTCCTCAAAGCATTCGATCCACCAATCAGAAAAGCTCATCCAATCACCTTTTAAGTGGAACTGCATCAGTCAATGGAAGCCTGTCTGTCAAGAATAACGGTGCCATTACCGAAAATGGGTATCATATTAACAGGTCTTCAGACAGTGGAAGTGAAGAAGACAAGTCTCAATCTTCTGCAAAACTGACGAATATAGATGTTTATGAAAGTTCCCGTTATGACATTATTCTCCTCAGAGAGGATCTGAAGAGCACGAATTGGCTGTGCAGTCTTGACGACAAGTCTGAGCAGGAACCCATCTTCGATAATGGTTTCGAACCTCTACCAGAACCTTTTGGTCCTCTACAACCTATGTGAATCGTTTGAACTTTGTTTGGTTGATTACACAATATTGTTAAATTATTGGATATCTGAGAGAAAACGGAATTCTTCGTATGTGTATTTGATAATGTAAGAACATCTTTGCAACTTATTTTCCTCTATACAGGATGACCCAACATCACTCTTGTAACACATTTAAAATGTCTATAAAATCTAGGATGATATTCTTAAGATTTCCGAGTTCCAGACATGTCGAGAAACAAACAAACACGATCAAGAAAAGGTGTATCTTGATCGCATTATGTTATTACATTGAAATGACTAGAATCGCGGCCTTACGACTTTTGGTGCCAGCTTTTGAGGGCAAAGCCAACCCTATAGTGTAATTCTG
>CAIGRH010238273.1:0-21796 GCA_903798295.1 Fraxinus nigra | reverse complement strand
TGGGAATTGAAATTTGCTTTACTTTCGCTACGCATGATTAAGTAGGTTCCCAACATATACAACATAGCTGTCCTCCCCATCCAATTCTGGTTCTGAAGAGAGTTGTAGAAAAAAGTGTAATGCAATTGTCAAAAACTGATATTTTCCTTGGAATGTCCCAAACATTACACGTGCAATTCACGGAACGCAAAACACAAAATAAAAGTTTTAGTGACACCAGGCACATGAAATATTGACAGAGGATATAGTTTGGACTATCTATAGTAAGAATAAATTGAAAAGGACGATATATTTTCCTCCGTACCTGATTAATTTTTATTCTAGATTAGAATTTTTTTTTCAGACATCTATAATTACGTACCTGGCAGGAACAAATATTGTGTGAAGAGAGAAGAGACAATATTTTAGCAGGTGCTGCGGAGTACAAGAGGTGTTTCACACGCATGTCACAGGAATTTGAAATTTGCTGACATGGCAAATAAAAAACTTAAAAATAAAATAAAGCAGAATGAAAAGAGACAAAAGGCATGAAATTGAATTGGGTGGAAACCTAATTTTTCAAAATCTTCAAATCTTGTAGCCTCAACTCTTGAAATCTTCACACATGAAATCGGCGAGAGACCATACCTAAAATCTTCCGGCCATTGCAAACTGGAAATTGACGAGAGACCATTCCTTGGAGTCGACATCGGCCTAATGAAAGCTTTTCGTCCAGCGACCATTTTCGAAGTCGACCCCGAACTCAAACACTGCTCCTCCGCTGGCGAGCACGTGAAACACCACTGAACAACAAACCTCCGACCAGACCTTTGAAGCATGGGTGGGTAAACAAGATTAGTAGGTTTATTCTTGGCTTTTACAGAAACATTTGTTTTCCATAGTGACAATTTTTTTTCTTCCCGGCTTTTACAAAAACACACAATGGTGTTCATTTGTTTTCACTTTTGAGTTTGAACCTCGGTTAATGGTGCAATTAGTGAGTTTGGTTTCGTGGGTTCTGTTAAATGTTGTTCAATTTTCATCCAAATTCTTGGGTTTTAAGGTCCCAACATTTTGATATTTCTGGCGTTATAATTATTTTGATGTCTCGAATGAGTTGTCAAGAACAAGGAAACTATATATTGGGTACCTGAATGTTATCCAATATGAGTTCGGTTTTTTCAACAGCAAGGTTACTATTTCTGTGTTCATTTTTTCCAGTTTTGTTTTTGTTTGAAATAAAATGCAAGCTATGGATGAAGATGTTGAATAAGATCATGTGCAAGCTATTAGTTTTTGTTTAATTTGATCTAAGCCAGTTCGTGATGGGAAATGGTAGTTGGGTTTTGTTGAATCCAAATTTGGTTGAATGGCGGAGTTAGTATGCTTGTTTATTTTGATGTGATTTCCATCTGTAATTAGTTTGTTCTCCACCTAAGGATTAAAGGGGCGAATTTTGGAGTTTGTCACAATTGTAGAAGCACGACGCATTATTTCAAGGATTGCCAGAGAAAACTTCGATACCCGCGGTGTCCACATGGAATTCAAAAGTGTTTTCAGGTAGAAAGGAACACTGATAACAAGGTAGAAAGACGATATATTTTCCTCCGTACCTGATTAATTTGTATTTTCCTCTGTACCTGATTACTATTCTAATAAATTAAATAATAGACTTAGTAATTTGTTAATCACAAGGAGTTGTGATTGTGAGATACAAATTATATATGTCTGAACATTAAATTGTCCATTATCATAAGTAATAACAAGATACATATATCGTTATTACAGATAGACCATTACGTATAACATTTCTTACTTGTGAAGTAAGTAGCTCATCTCACAAGCAAAAGTGTGTGACACTTAAATGGACATACGAATATTTTGTTATAGAATAAAACATTGGAAATCATTAGAGAGGTTGCTTATGGATAACTATATATGTGTCAATGGTTAATCTCTAACACTTGGTAGCGAAATTGGTCATTCAATTTGAGGTCATCATAGTACCTTATATAAGAACAATCATACTTTGGTGATATTAGATATTGCTCTACCAAGAGCGTTGATACGACATATTTCAGGTATGTCAAGAATTATATGAAAGTTATGAATGATGAATAGACAATTCGTCACTCTTAGAGAGTAAGAGATTATGATTTACATTTCATTCAATTAAGTTGATAACGAAATCTTTGGTCGAGGTGTACTCATAAATCAAAGAGAGTTTTTGACTTACATTGACTTAATAATGAGATAAAAGATATGATCGATAATCTAAATTGGCACACTTCATATCTTGTAATTGATCGGATCATATTGACGAAGGGATTACATTTTTACGATGAAATTAGATCAAAATAATAATTCACGTCGTTAGGCATCATGATTGGGAACTTAATATGTCACACAAAAAAGAACTAAAAGAATGATGTTTACCAATTAATGAAGTGTTGGAAAACTAATTTATCGTGTTACTCATTAATGACCCAAATTAATTAATCACATTAATTAATTGATGGAACAAATTTAATTAATTAGATTAATTAAACATTGGAACGAGTTAAGTTTAAGTGTCGGGCAAGCCAACTAGACTTCTATTAATAAGCTATTAGGGTTTGAAAAATCACAACACACAAATCATAATCTTGCTAGCTTAAGAAACGAGAAATCATATTTTCTCATTCTTGTTTCCTGTGTGAATTTTCATTAAGGCTGGACAATTAAATAGCATTGGATTGTAGATCGTGATTGTTCATGTTCAAGATAATGAAAGAAGTTTGCAGAATTCAATAAAGTTATAATTTGTGTCAGTTTCTATCTAAATATAAAGAAGACGTTCGGCGGGAATTGAGATTATTATAAATTCTGCTGTGCAAGTATAAGTAAATCTCCAATAGTAGTATTAGAGGGTGCTGCTGATATTCTAACATCAGCGCCAGTTGATGCAATACGCCACTTCAAGCACACTGTGTCCTAGCATGATGTTGTCTACCGTGCCAAGAGGATAGAGTTCTAGGGTTTGTGGTTTGATTGGAAGCGCGGCTTCTATTGCAATTTGAGAAATTTTAGGCTCCCACTTGCAATATGAATTCATGGGTCAATTTATAATTTTGAAATAAAGGGCATGTTTGCAATTTATGAAATTGTAAGGCCTTTGTTTAAAATTTTAAATCGGGTCATAATGCAATTTTTAAAAAGGTTTGAATATAAAAAGGTTTTAAATTAGATTTTAAGAGGCTTGACCTTAAAATTTAGATTTTGACCCATTTAAAATTTTATTTAAAGTTGATGACTTTTTATATTTCGTTAAAATCGGATTTTAACTTAAATATGACCCTAAATCGAATTTTGTTTATTTAAGAGTTTATCCAAAATTAAAATGTTAATTCAATTAGAATTAGACTTGGACTCTAATTTTATATTTAATTGAAATTTGATTTTAATTAAATAAGTTCGCCCTAATATCTTGGAATTGGAGTTTGACTCTAATTTTATATTTAATTAAAATTTGATTTTAAATTAAATTTAACCGCCTAAAGTTTTGAAATTATAAAATCGGATTTTAACTTAACTATGACCCTAAATCGAATTTTGTTTATTTAAGAGTTTATCCAAAATTAAAATGTTAATTCAATTAGAATTAGACTTTGACTCTAATTTTATATTTAATTAGAATTTGATTTTAAATAAATTATTTCACCATAATATATTCTTGGAATTTGATGAGTTGGACTCTAGTTTAATATTTAATTAAATAGTTCCACTTTATAATTTTGGAATTGGAGTTCGACTATGATTTGTTATTTTATTAAAATTATATTTTAATTAAATAAATTCGCCCTATAATTGTGAAATTATAGTTGGACTCTAATTTCTTGTTTAATTAAAATTTGATTTTAATTAAATAAAATATTTTTATTAAATTAATTGATTAATCAATTATTTAATTGCTTCGTTCCATTTGTCTAAATTAGTTTAGATGATCTTAATTGCTAGAAATTTGAAATATGTTTATATATAATATCAGATATTATATAGGAATGTATTTATGTGATAAATGTATATTTAGGGGATGATTATGTATTCGACCATGTGGATGTCTTAAATGGTTAATTTTATTCTTGTTGTTTATGGGCATACGATCTCTTATTTGTTTTGAACATACGAGTCCGTTATTATTATTACGGGCCCGCATGCCCAATTTTTTAGATCTACGTGCCAACTAGTATATGATATAGGTTGCAGCTGGAATAATTGATGATGCAAGAAGATGAGGAGACCATATAGATGGAACATTGTATGATTCAATGTTATATTTTCTAGGAACTGGTCAACTAATCTTCCTTATGACTCGAGAAGACTAGATAGTAAAAGTTCATAATTGTCCACACTATTATNTACGAGTCCGTTATTATTATTACGGGCCCGCATGCCCAATTTTTTAGATCTACGTGCCAACTAGTATATGATATAGGTTGCAGCTGGAATAATTGATGATGCAAGAAGATGAGGAGACCATATAGATGGAACATTGTATGATTCAATGTTATATTTTCTAGGAACTGGTCAACTAATCTTCCTTATGACTCGAGAAGACTAGATAGTAAAAGTTCATAATTGTCCACACTATTATATATATGTTTATTTGCATGTTAGATGTATAATAAACAATATATCCCTCGCTAAAATATTAAGTCGGGTATTTTATTCGCCTTCTATCATTATAGTGAAAAATCGAAGTCCTCAATCGATCTCAACTTGTTGAGTACACTCAAAACTGATCTATTATGAATATGTTTGACACTATGAAATATTAGATATTTCTAAATAATGTATTTGACTTAATATAAATTCATCTTTTGTTGAGTACACTTAAGGAGATAATTCTAGATGCGTGGTAAATTAACACATAAGATGTGTGAGACAAATAAGTGTCAACTTAATGGTCTGAGAGTTATATGGAAATACAATTGATAATAGTATCTACCCAAATATTTCGTTACGATTTATTAAGTACACTCAAAGTCTTAATATAACAAATGGGATCCCAAGCCACTGAGAATCAAATATGGATTCCATAAATTCATATGAGATGGTCATAAATTTGAGTTAAATAGTGGGAGCATAATTAGTTCAATAAAAGACTGTGTTAAATTAATTTATGCATTCCTATATATTATTCTTTTATTTTTCATCATTTATGTTTATTGAATTATGAGTAACTATATGAATTTGAGAGGCATGCTAGATGCCAACAATTAGGCCAAAATTTCTTTATTAGCACTACAATCCGAGAATTGTTTTTAGGCATGAGAAAATTGTTCTTGAAATCGAAGCATTTAAAAATAAAAATCTTAGTTTGAGCTCTTTAATTTTAACCAAAATAAATTGTAAATAAGAAGATTTTTGGAGTTTTCAATATAAAAAAAATTAATGGGAGATATTTGTATATATACTTAGATAATTATGGTGTAATTTGATTTTGGAAAAAATATGGAGGAAATACAACAAATACCGGTTATGCAAATTTAAATTTTGCAAAGTAAACTGGCTATTTGTGTTAAGAAAACTTAAATTTGCAAAGACTTAAATAAATGATGAAAAAGATATTTTTTAGTAATGCAAAGTTTGGTTATTTGTGTCACCGTCAATTTTTTAAAGCAAACCACCAGGCAGTCCTCTTTCAGGTTTTGATAACCCCCTTCAAGTACCAAAAATCATGTGTTCATATTTCATTTGAACCACCAAATGGTGCTTCCATTTTCTCATGAGTAACACAATAATAGGTTTAATGCAAATCAAAAACAAATAATTTTTACTTCGCTTAAAATAGTGCCGAAAACACTATACCTTAAATGCTTGGAGTTTGAATACGCTTTGTGTTCAATTTGTAACAAAATACAACATGATCCTAAGGGCCTTCAAATAAATTTTTAGATTCCAATGTGTTGGATAAATAGTGAGGGAAGTTTATGTGTTTGGAATTGTGGTTTGAGAGATAAACTTGCTACATATTTTTGAAAGAGATAATATCTTCAATTTAATGATAATGGACGGTTGGTTGCAGTTGATCATAAAGGAGTTAAAATGATAAGTGTGAGTGCACTTAGTGGGTAGATTGTCATTGATCAAATAGGAGTTAAAATGGTGAGTGGGGGTGGGAAGTGCACTTAGCGGGTAGTATAACTAAATAGGATGTTTATAGTGGAGAAAAGAATCGCATTTGAGGATTTTAAGATGCCGAAAATTGGAGACAAACTTAGGACAAATATATTTTGCTTTAAGGGTTGTTTGGTATGCACAATAAATGTATCAAATCTTGATTTTCAAATGGTTGGTACAATTAGAATTTACATTTGAATAATGACATGCATTTGAAATAAACTTGTGACTTCTAAATTAAAAAGGGACAGTTTTAGGCAGTTGACAAAAGTGGAAGTTAAAATGGTAAGTTAAGTGGTTCAAAATACGTGGCTGTAAAAGGAAGTCTCTTGAAGGACAAAAACAAAAAAAATCATGTTTAAGGGCTATTTAACATATACAATAAAGGTATCAAATTTTAATTTTTAATGACTTAACATAGGTAACAATTACTGTAAAATATGTCGTCACAACTAATGTAACTAAATCAAAATAAAAATTTATCGTTTAAAAGAGTCTTCGACACCTTACAAAAGTTTAAGACACGTGCACGCAACTTTACTATCGTGACCAAAAATAATTAATTTGGAGTTTTAGGAAGTGTAGTAGCGACATAGTAGTGTAACCCAAATCATTTTCAAGTTCCACAAGAAAAGTACTTTTAAAACGAAACACAAGATTTTTCTAATTCGGTATAAGTAGTCTTTTCTAGAGGTATATGATGATGGCTCAACTACAAAAGAGGTGGCTGCTATAATTAACACAGTGGTGACGATAATGCAGCAACATGTGTGATGTTTGCAGCTACGTCACCTGAGTAACAAAAGCAACATGAGGATATAGATGCTAACACGTGAATTTTTATCTCAAAAAATTGTATGATGAACAATGACGTGTGGAAAGACATGAGATTTCCTAAAAACTATACAAATGCATAATGGAGAAGGATCTTCAATCGGTGGTTATATACTGAAGATGGTGACTGCATTGAGAAGTTTTAATTGAGTTCAGTCATAGACCATGAACAAAGTATTGACTTGGTTCCATAATCTCTACGAGAGAGTTATTCATAGCTAATTACAAATTTTGACATGGATAAACTCTAGTGCACATTCCCTGAGTTGTTGAACTTGCTTAAACTGTTAAGCCTAACATTAAAGCTATTAGTGGGCAAGTCTTTGTCATGGCATTAAGAAGAGCCTAAATGAGGCTTTGGGAAAGCATCTAAGATGGCTAAGACAGACAAAGCAAATAAGTATATTATCACATCTGATGATCCTTGACATCGTTATGGAATAAAAGATCATCAGAAAGAAAACTACAAAACTTGACTTCATTAGCTTCTTGGTTATTAGATAGTAGATGTGAATTTCATATTTATATGCATAAACTAAGTAGAAATAAACCTATGCAATAGGGAGAAGTTGACGTGAACATTGAAAATAAGAAAAGATTTATATATTTCCTGTAGGATATATTTCCTGTAGGAGAATACTTTTGCCATTGCTTTTAAACTTAGTATTAGCATTAAAGAAATGTTATTATATTCACACCATTACCAAGAACATTATTTAAAATTCATATTTGGACATGAATTATTTTAATGTTAAGAACAATTGTAGTGCCTTTTATCTTGATAAGATTTCAATGGTTATGGTAAATTACAAAATACATTTATATTCCAAATACTGAGTATAGAAATTAAAAGGCATAAAATTGATAACCTAAATATTACCTATATATGGCATTACAGGTTTGGTACATAAATGAAAAAAAAAAAAGCATGCATTTCCAAACTACATAGAAATGGATATTTGGGGTCAAATGATTTTATATCGCTAGACAATAGCGAATCATTCACGTTAGATAAGATGACCAAATTCCCTTTTACTTGAAAAGGAGAAAGGGCTACATAATTACTGAGCCTAATACAAATTGATGTATATGGACTCATGCCAATTAATGTTAGATGAGGTTTCTCTTATTTCATCACATTTATAGATGACAATTTTAAAAATTGTCATATATATTTGATAAAATTCAAACATGAATCTTTTGAAAGGTTCAATGGATTCAAGCGAGATGTAAAAAATAGTTAAGTAAAGGTATTCTTACACTGAGAATTAATCAAAGTGGATAATATCTTAAAGGTGAGTTTTAGATTATCTATAAAAGAATGAGATTCTTTCACAGTGAACTTCACCACATACACACAGCATAATGGTGTATCTGAAAGGATGAATTGCACTCTATTAGATATAATGTGATTAATAATGAGCCATGCAAACCTCCCAAAAATATTTTGGGATCATGTACTAATTGCTGCATGCTGCACACTAAATTGTGTCTCATCTAAATCGGTTGACAAAACTCTATACGAGTTATGGAAAGGTAGAAGACCTAACTTATCTCATATTAAAGTTTAGGGTCGTGACACTTATGTGAAGTGCACTGAATTGGATAAGGTTGAGGGTATACTATGATAAAGTCATATTTGTGAGATATCCAAAAGAGTTAATTGGATATCAATTCTATAATCTCATTGAGAACAAAGTCTTCTTCTCGAGACATATTGTATCCCTAGAGAAAGAGATCATTCTAGGAAAGGATGGTGGGAGCAAAATAGAACTTGAAGGAGTTCAAGATACCACAAATGTAGTTGACCAAGTCGATGAACCTAAGTTTGATTCCACACTTGCTAAGGGACAGACTCTTGATTAGGAAGTAGAGACTTCTGAGGACATGTTAGCTCCATGTAAATATTGTAGGATCATTCGATCAAATGTTAACTTAAAGAGATGGCAAGAGGCTATAGAACTCGAGATGAACTCGATGTATATGAACAAGGTTTGGACTTTGATAGACTAGCCTATGGGATAAAGACCATGCGTTGAAAATAGGTTTACAAGAAAAGGTCGACATGGATGAAAACATCCATACATACAAAGCAAGGATAGTAGCAAAAATGTTATAAACAAAGACAATGAGTTAGCTTTAATTAAACATTTTTGCCTATAGCCATGCTAAAGTCTATTTGGATTTTTTTTCGTAATAACTGCATACCATGACTATGAGTTATGGCAAATAAATGTCAAAATTTTATTCTTAACAAGAACTTTCAAGAGAAAGTGTTCATGACATCCATACATGCAAAACAAGGCTAGTAGCAAAAGTTTATAAACAAAGATGATGAGTTGGCTTTGATGAAACATTTTCACTTGTAACCATGCTAAAGTCCATTCGAATTTTGTTTGCAATAACTACATACCATGACTATAATTTATGAAAAATAGATGTCAAAATTGCATTTCTTATCAAGAACTTGCAAAAGGAAGTGTATGTGACACAACTCGGAAATTTTGAATCGAAATATTCTTACAAGGTATGAAAGCTTAATCAATCTATATATGGATTTCAGCAAGTCTCTTGGAGCTAGATCTTCGCTTTGATATAAAGTCCAAAGGTTTGATGTGATTCATATGTTTACAAGACAAGTGGAAGCGATATAGTGTTCCTACTATTATATGTGACATTAATAATAGGAAAACGATATCCTTATACTTCAATCGTTAAAATTGTGGTTGTCAAAGAATTTCTCCATGAAAGATATAGGAGAAGCATCTTGATCAATAAATATAGATCTAGAAGATAGCTTGACTCATCCCAATCTATATGGATAAAATCTTGAGAAAAAATTATATGAAGAAGATGAACTTAGAGTACATGTATACTAATGTTAAAAACTTCTTAGATTAGAATGATAACAAATCTCAATTAGTATATAAGTTTAATCTTAATAATAGAGCGGTTAGTTGGAAATGTTCCAAACATGAAATAAATATTGATTCAATAATAGAACCCTATTACATCACTTCTTCAGAAGTAGCAAATGTTGTGATTGGGATCAAGAAATTCGTTAATGAACTTGGAATGGTTTCTAACATTGTTGATCCTATACAATTGTTGTGAGAATAATTGAACCGTCGCGCAAGCGTAGGAACTAAGGTCTAATCAATTATCCAACAGTGTTAAGACAATATCATCTCATTAGAGAGATAATACAAAGCAATGACGTAAAAAAAGAACGAATTTTCAAAATTGATAGTATTGCAGATCATCATGTAGATTATTATGATATTAGATACATAAGTTATTGTATCTAGTGCAAGTTGGAGTTTGTAAATGTTATGCCCTAGGTCCGATCAATTTTGAATATAAACACTTTTGATATATAATTGATGCATTTTATTAATGACAAGATCTATTATTTATTTGAATTACTATTATGATAAATTAAATAATAAAATTCGTACATTTATGTCGTAGTAATTTGTTAATTACAAGGAGTTGTGATTGTGGGATATAAATCATATATGATTGAAATTTAAATCATATGTGGTTGTAAGTAATAACGAGATATGGATATCGTTATTACGGATAGAACACCACGTATGACATTTCTTACTTGTCAAGTAAGTAAATGATTTCACAAGTTAAAGTGTAGTGAAATTTAAATGAGCATGTGAATATTTTGTTCCAGAACAAGATATTTGAAACTCGCTAGAGAAAATTCACGTTGGTAATTATCTAAGTGTCAATGGTTAATTTCTAACGTTTGGTAGTGAAATTTGTCATTTGACTTTGGTTCATCGTAGTGCCATGTATGGAGACAATCATAATTTAGTTATGTTTGATATTGCTCTACTAAGAGTTGCTTATACAACATCATTCGAGTATGTCAAAAGTCATAAAAGTTGTGAATGATCAATAGATGATTTGTCCTCTTAAATAGTAAGAGATTATGATTTACATTTCATTCACTTAAATTGATAACAAAATCATTGGCCAACGTGTACTCATAATTTGAAGAGAGTTTTTAACTTATATCGACTTAATAGTGGGATGAAAGATATAGTCGATAATTGAGATTAACACACTTCATATCTCATAATTGATCAGATCATATTGGCGAATGATTATAATTTTGCGGTAAATGAACAAGCTTGGTTTTCTCATAAAACGTGATATTTTTCGTTACATGTACTGTCCTAATATATAACTAGATATCAATTTGGGACGACGAATGCGAATTAATAAATCTAGATGAATTAATGTTGAATTAAAAGGGTGTTTTAATTTATCTTACTTTGATTAGATCAAAATAATAATTCACGTTATTATGTATCAAGATCGAGAACCTAATGGGCCTTACATAAAAGGAAAATTATAAGAATGATATTTACTAATTAATTAATTGACAAGTGTTGGACATTTAATTTGGTCTGGTAAACATCTTGTTATTTTAATTTGAAAATTTTTGGGTATCCTGCTTTTCCTCATGTAAATAATGGGAAACTAGAGCCTAAGTCTAAAAAGTACATTTTTCTTGGGTATAAATCAAGTGCGAAAGGGATATAAGTTGTGGTATCCTGAGACAAGAAAAGTGGTGGTTTGTAAAGATGTAGTGTTTGATGAACTTGTTGTAGTTCAAAATTGCCTCGTAGGGATTCTACTAAAACCGATGAACAATATCAAAATACTCTAATAGAGTAAGAAATTACTTCAGAAGAGATAGATAAGAGATTTCATATCAATTTAGTTCATAGCCGACATATGATGACACTTTACCTATACCATAAGCTATACTATAGTATTTAATTGCTAAGGATAGATTTAACAAACAATTAAACTTCCATAGAAGTATGGAAAAGCAAATTTGGTAGCTTATGCATTGAGTGTGGCTGACAATATTGATTCCACTGAGGAACCTATTACATCTTAAGAGACAGTCAGTTGCAGTGATTCTAGCAAATGGTTAATTTCAATACGAAAGGAGATTGAGTCATTAAATAAAAATAGTACTTAGGACTTGGTAAATTACCCCAGGAAAAAAAGGTTGTTCGCTGTAAATGGGTGTTCAAAAGGAAAGAAGGTACATGTATAAAGCCAGATTTGTAACAAAGGGTTACAGTTGGATTCTAGGTGTTAACTTCACAGATTTATTCTCACCAGTAGTAAAACACAGTTCAATTAGAGCTTTACTTTGGGTTATGGCTAAGGATGACTTAGAGATTGAACAAATGGATGTCAAGAGTATTCTTACATGGAGAACTAGAGGAGAACATTTACATCTAACAACCAAGCGATTTCATAGTTTTTGGAAAGAAAAATAGATGTGTTTGTTGAAAAAGTCATTGTATGGACTAAAATAGTAGTTGAGGCAGTGGTATAAAATGTTCGATTCATTCATGACTATTCATAATTTCATTAGCAACAGTTATGATAGATACGTGTAGTTTAGAAAGAAGATGATGGATCGGTTACATATCAACTATTATATGTTAACGATATGCTCATAGAAGCCAAGGATAAAGTAGTAGTCAGAAAAGTGAAATCTAAAATTTGTGAGTTTAAGATGAAAGACTTGGGTACAGTAAGGAATATTCTTAGTATGGAGATCTTAAGGGACATGAAAGCTAGAAGATTGTATTTGAGTCAGAAGGGGTAGATTGAGAAGGTGCTTCACGTGTTCAATATGCTAAATGTAAACATGTTAGTACTCCCTTAGAAGCCTACTTTAAATTATCATCTAGGTTGTGTCCTCAGTCGGATGAAGACATTAATTATATATCTCGAGTTCCTTATTCAAGTGCAGTGGGATCGCTTATGTATGCGATGGTTTGTACTCATCTAGATTTGGCACATCGGTCAACATAGTAAGTAAGGAGATATATGGCAAATCCTGATAATGAGCATTGAAAAGGTGGACATTCAGATACTTTTGGGATTCTATTAATGCTTACTTGCATTTTGGTAGAAATACAAATGGAGTCATTGGGTATGTGGATTCAAACTATGCATGAGATCTTGATAAGATAAGATCACTTATAGGGTATGTGTTTACCCTTGATGGCTGTATTATCAACTGGAAAGCTATTTTGTAGAATATGGTAGCATTGTCTACTACAGAGAAAGAGAACATGGCCATATAATGCTATAGGAGGCTATGTGGTGGAGGAGATCGATTGATGAAATTAGTGAAGACTTGCAAATTTCTATAATTCACTGTGATATTTAGAGTGCTATCTTTTTTAATAAGGATCAGATGTTTCACAAGAAGACTAAACACATTGATGTGAGTTATCACTTTGTGTGCGACGTGATTGCCAGCTCGTGATGATATTGTAGTAAAACCACTTCCGATTGTTATGTTTGAGCATTTCTTGAACTTAATTAATGTTTATCAATGATTTAGCCCATTAGAGCTTGTTTGGAAGAGGTGGAGTGGTGTTTACTTTAGAGATGTATTTTGGAATTCCTTGTATTTGAGTTTAGTTCAAGGTGGAGATTTGTTGTAATGTGGCCCAAGTCCTAATGGGTATTGGAGTTTTGGTTGAAGTGGTCTTGAAGATAACAAATTCTGGACTGGGTAGAAAAAAGTCATAGCAATTTCACTAGCTAGCCGCTAGCTATGGTGCTCGAGCGACATAGTCAAATAATCAGCAGAAACTTTGCGCCCGCTTAGCACTCGAGTGGCATGTACATCTAGCTTAGGCTTGTTTAGCGTTTTGACGCATTTGAAAGAACGTTAAAACGGGCCATGATGTATGTCAACTTGCTCTTCTTTCTTTTTTTATTATGCATCCTATAAAACACAGACATAAATGGCCATGACAACCTGGTCTCTTTTGTGTTGTAGTTTCACAGAAATTCAAGTTCATGCATGTTCATCATAGTTCTTTTTTGTCAAACCATCGCCAACATAGAGTTCTTATTAAAACTCTTGAAGGGGGCTACAGCCTAACTTTCAGCACGTGATATGGTTGTGGTTGTAGTTTTTTATCACCTTGCATTTTAACTATTGTTTCGTCGACTCATAATCGCTTTCCATATCAAAGTGAGCAAAATTCTAACTCTTTTGTAGAACATGATGTGATTACATTTTGAATTGTATTATTTTCAATTAAATATTGTTGTTAGACCTCTTTGATAGCCTAGAAAATGAGTGGAAAAAGAAAATATTTTCCAACTTTAGCCAATTAAGGGTGCTTGATAGTACAAATTTGTCTGGCTTTTGTTTTTCCCACCTTTGTCTAGGTACAACCCTTTGATGCACATTTGCTTGATTTTTTTTTTCCCACCTATTAGGTGGGAAAGCAAATTCCACCTTTTTTTTTTTAGCAATGGCTACAAATTCTATCAACCATTGTAAAAAGATTTTTCACTTTTGTTGAGAATTTCTATGCAAAACAAAGTCAAACAAATAGTATTCGGTATGGTAATTTTTTCTAATTTTTTTTTAAAAAAATTACTTTTTGATAATTGGAACAAATTTTAGACGCAATAGTAGAAAAAATTATCACTTTAATGGACAATTTTCATAGAAAATGAAGACAAACGGACACCAAACTTTCAACATTTTCCAGGTGAAAAATTATACCAATCAAACACAATTAATTACAATTCACAGCAAAAAAAATTCTAGGCAATTCAGTTCCCAGTAAAATATTTTCTTTCCACCAATTTTCCACATTTGCAATCAAGCGGACCCTTATTGTTCACGACCAGATAGAATAAGCCAAATTTCGTATTTTAAAAAATCCAACCATTTTTGCTTCTTATCGATCTTTGTAAAGAACTTCCATTGGAGATGGGTAAAACCTTGTGCCCCGGTCATTGAGCCGGGGCACAAAGCACGGCTCATTGGAGATTAATGACAAGGTTAGTCAAAATGTGAATCATTTAATGCATTCACACATATGGAGGTGCCACTGCAAGGATTGAATTAATTCAGTTTGATGCTATTTAACTAATGCTTTCTTATGCACAGCTAGGTTTAGGATGACATGCAGCACCAAGGGTAGCAGGCTGCTAATGGGAACAAATTTTATACATATGGAGGACGAACTTGTCAATGGTCTTTGATTGATTCCTCCTTGTCTTGGCATACTTTGAATTTATTGTTTTTAGGTTAACTGAAATGTTGTCACCAATTTTCCAGTGGCAGGACCCCCTGAGAGTTTTTGACTGGACTAAGGAATTTTATTCAGAGTTGGTAAATCGGAATTCTAACAATCAGGCATTTTCTAGGAAGTGTTGGAGCCTTCTTCAGTCCCAAAATGGTGTGTCAATATGTTCCTAGTCTTTGTTAATCATATGAAACTCACAGCAGTGGGTTTATTGGATAAACATTTCCTTTATGTGAGTTTGTAGGGCTTCGGGTTTTTGAGGAGCTCAATTGAAGTAGATTTTCTTGCAAGGACATTTTGTATTTTTTTTTCAGTGGATGCATGTATGGTTTACTAAGGTGCAGAGATGTTTCCTGGCATATTCCTTATATAACTCTATTCGAGTAGCCAAAGAGCTGTAGTAGAGCAATGAAAGCTGGTGGAATCGTGGAGGCTACTTGTGAAGAAATATTTGAGCTAGTAATGAACATAGATGCAACACGGTTTGATTAGGTCATTTGTATTTAGGTAGTGTCGTATCAAATTCTAATGTTGAAGTGTATGGATTCAGGAATTTGTAATGAAATTATCAATTTTATGCAATTCCAAAATTTGTATACAAGGAATCATCTTCAATTTTGCTAATCAATTTGCATAAATTGTTATTAAAAAGAAAACATATGGCTATGGTCAAAAAAACGGGGCAAATAGGTTAAAAAAAAAACATACAGCAATGGTCAAGAAATGTTGCAAATAGGTTGAAGACAACATAAAAAAAACTTTGCAAATAAATTAAACACAAGATTCAATGAACGTTACAAAACACGAAACACAACGTTCACTAAAAGCGTTTAGCAACACTTTTTGAATGTTACCGTATCCTTATGCTCTACTGCAACATCAAATCCCGAAACATACTCCGACCAATGCGAAAAGTCTTTCGCAACTTTTTTTACCATTGCAAAAGGCTATTTCTGTTATAGTGTGAGGTGAATTAGGAGAAATTTTATAAAAAATGGGGAATAGGGAGAGGTTTATATTCATGAAGATATGTACTTGTACGGGAGCAAGAACCACAGCTGAACTTCGAACCTAAGCATTGGAAATTCTTTATTATTTAGCTGGTCTACTACAGTAGAATTTATGACACCTCACCCTCTTATTTTCTTGTACAAGTATAACAAACTTATAAGCACAAATTTCTTAACGCATTCATACAAAACTTGTAATATTCTCCAAATTATGTGCAATAGTCACTAGGGGTATGTCCAAAGCGCACATATTCAAAAACTTCAGTAACACACGCTTAATATTTACACAGTATTACTAGTTTACTCTTTTATCTGTAGTAGTAAATAATTTTTCCAGTTACCAAAACTTTTTATCTGAATATTAACAAATCTTCATTCTTGATTAGAATTTACACCGAAATCTATAATTATGTTTGCTACTAAAATATATTTAATTCTGACATAGCAATATTGTTTGAAGAAATGTGAAATATATTTATTAGAGCAATTTAACAAAAAATTGGGTGGGCAAAATCCTTTATAAGTAAATTGAAGTATCAGGAAAATTTCAGCAATTAGACTATTTCTAGCATTAGTCTAGTCGAATATAGTGGACTAGGTGGTGTCACAGCGGAGCCTCTCAAGACAGAACCAGCATTTGCTAACTAGTGAGCCAGCATCACGACGTTGAATCTGGGTATCGCTATAATTGGCTCATCAACAAGGTTTTTTTTAGTAATCCACTGAAATACAGTAATATAATAAGTAAACTATCTATATATGAAAATCCAACCGAGTAGACTGATTATAATTACTGTTTGACAAAAAGGGCACAAGCATCACAGTTGGACTTTGAGTCTCGGCATTGGAAAATCTCTTAACTTGTTCATTCAAAACTTATATTATTCTCCAAAATGACGTGCAATTCACGTGCGAGTCACAAAGGGCTTGTCCAAAGCACATATAAATCAAAAACTTTAGCGACATGCATATTCAATATTGGCACAAAATATAATGTGTTCATTTATCTATAGGAATAATGAATTGGCCAAGTACTGAAATATTTCATATGAACACAAATTAATTCTCATTCTGTATTAGAATTTACACAGGAATATATAATTTTGCGCCCTGATACCATATTTTTAATTCCCCACAGTTGTAACATTGTTTGAAGAGAAAAGAGAGTAAATATTGAGCGCAATAGGTGATTAAATTAGGGTGGGAAAGATGGTTTAAAATAAATTTTGGATTCCAAAAATCTCAGCGAGTAGACTAACTCTAGCATCAGTCTAATAAAATATTGGTCTTGGTGATGTCACACAAAACCTCTCAAGTTGGAATCAGCGTTTGCTGACTAGGGAGCAAGTATCACAGCTGAACTTTTAACCTAGGCATAACTATAATTAGATCGTCTTCAAGATTTTTTTGTTTGTCCACTAAAATAAAGTTGATGAAATTAAACTAGCCAAATAGTTAATTCCAAATGCAACAATAATAAGCAACAAGTCACTTATTAATGTCTCTAGATGATTAAGTTCAATTAATCCAATTAAACTTTGGTGTCAATCAATTAAGTTAAACAACAAGATCAAAAGCAAGAAAAATAAAGTAAAGAACACCCAGAATGGAGGGAAATCCCTTCACATGATCAAAAACCTCCATGCAAACTCACGAGTAACCGATCCAGTAGGAAAGCGACTTACAATTAGTCCAGACACTGTTAAATCTAGCTGACTTTGGCAACCTAACTTGTAAATTACGAAGGAACTCCTTTGGTTGTACACACCCGTACTTCCCAGAATCCTGGACCACTTTTCTCTCTGCTAGATGACTAAGAACGAACCTCATTCTTCATTGGAACCTTGTATCACAGCATTGGAACTCCAAGCACCTCTTTTCAAAAACTTATTGGAAAATGTAGGTTTTTTTGTTTTGGTGTTTGATCAAATACCATTTTGTGTTTTGATCCTTTGATTGAGGCAAGATATACTAGAATATGGATCTCTTGTCTAAATAAAGGCTCAATCAATATTAGAACAATGTTTGGGATGAATATATGAACAATTGAGAATGTGGTTGAATCAAGAGATCAATGAAAGGTTTTTTGGATCTTGAATAAAGCGATATCTATAATGAAATAATGATTCAACACACCTTGGGATGCTAAAATCGAATTACAAAGATCTTTTTTAATCAAATTCCCTGAGTTGGGAAACACTACAACAAAACTTGTCTTTCGCAACATTCAAAAAACATTGCAAAAGACATTTTCCAACGTTTGTTCGTGTGTTGAGGACTTCAGTATTGCCGTAGAATAAAATGAAACGGCATCGTTTTTACACTGTTGCAAAAGATCAAATCGAAACGCTACCATTTAGTTTTTGCAACATTTTAAAAACGTTGCACAAAGTCATTTGCAATGTTTATTAAACACTGTCGAAACTTTTCTTCTGCAACGTTTGAAAATTTTTGCCTTTAACGTATTTGCACCGTTTTCATGAGTGTTGTCGTAACGTTTTAACAACGTATTTTAAGTGTTATCGTTACTTTTGTTCTAAACCTTTTACAATGTTTTTTAAATATTGTCGTTCCTCTTTTGCAACGTTTTTTAAATGTTGTCGTTCCTCTTTTGCAACATTTTATAAACGTTATCTTAACCAATTTATAATTGTGTTCACATTTTCGCAACATTTGTTTAACGTTGCCATTTTTTTCCTTAGTTTTTGCAACATTTTACAAACGTTGCCAAATGTCTTTTTTTAATCGTCATTTTTTTTTTTATATTAACCAATATATTTAAATACATTTTTGTAGTAAAATACGCAAATTTAGTAAACAATATCATGCATACAAGAAAAATAATAATAAGCAATCAAACACAATTAATTACAATTTTCAGCAAAACAATTTCTAGGAAAATCTTTTCCCTGTAAAACATTTTCTTTCCTTAAACATTATTTAGTAAACAATAACAAACATTATTCATCTAATCTAAAAAATTAATAATAAATATGGCCAAGTTTATTAATCACTGGTAGAGTAATACAGTATATAAGCTTTATACTATAATCTATTTTATCATATATTCAGTATTCCTAACTAAGATCGAGTATGCAGCCAAGCTATTATTACAGATTACAAGAAATCGATGAAAAACAATAATCAGACAACCAATGGAACATCAAACTGAGCACATAATAACCATAGAAAACTAATGCAACAACTCACATTGATTTCATCTTATTTGTTGCATAGAAACTACATATTCATAATTCACGGTGATGAAAGGTTAAAGTCTATCCAATATATATTAGGCTAATAAAGAAGAGTAATTAAAAATTTCATGTCATACATCTACTGCGTAGTAAACAAGAACTTCAAAATGATAACTATCAGCAAAATTCTTCCACAATCGGAAGTAGATCCACCTTTCCTATATGAGCTTGCTACATGCATCATATGAAGGCATTTAGCATACTACAAAAGCACCATAATTTACTATAGCATAAAATGATAATGAGAAATGATTCTAAAGCTTAACATGCTACATATTAATAAAAAGCAAATCTTGAGATTAAATAAAGGAAATACATATTCTCCACGTCATCTCTATACTCTCATAAACATTAAAAATGAGAAAATGCAATTAACAAGCAAGCAAAATGGTTATCGTGGCCAATCTCTTTAATAGTAACACCATCATCGGTCAATAAAACACTGAAAAACATCATCGCAACCAATCTCTTTAACGCATCACTATCATCAGTCAATAACATGATTCTTTATCTATTTTTTCTTTGTTTTCGTTTTGTAGATGTCAATGTGGGAAACATACCTTCATCAAATAAGTCTAATACTTCTCTTTGTCCAAGCAAGCTTATTTCCCATTGCTTCACGAAGAGTTCGAAATTCAAGGTCTGTATGAGGTCAATTAACCCATATACACTTCCTCGACCCAAATCTTCCAACATTCTCTTCCTAGTGGCAAGTGATGCACCTTTTCACTTGGGTTTGTTGTTGCAATTCCCCCTTCTACTACAACTTCTTCCTCCCCAACATGTACCAATGCAATAGTTGACACCTAGCATTTTTCATACATGCAATACCTCATTAGACACCACTTCTTGTCGTGACTACAAATTCATAATAAATAAAAGATATTTTTTTAATTAGTATACTCCAAACTAAATTTATATCGAATAAACTTTTAATAATGTAGGATACAAAAACTTGAAGGGTAAAAGCATTTGAACTCCCATCCTCCACAATCTAAAAAATGATACAAAAATTATAAAAGTAATTCGACATATAATTAGTTATAGCAAGTTATATTATCATAGTATATATAATGGTAAAAAGTTATAACTTGTTGACATAACTTGAGAAGTGCTTCAATATTTTCTTCTAATACTCTCACCATTTCCAACTAAGTTTGTAATTGGCTTTCAAGTTTTCTAACTCTCCCATTACTTTGAATTTGTCCATCCACTTTTGATGGTGCAACTCCAAATCCAAGTCCCATAACTCTTCCATGGTGTGCAGGATCTAAAACTCGAGCAACATCATCATTGCGGATGGAATCTTCTGCTGATGTATTAGAAATTGATTGCGTACAATCTTCAATCCTTTTCTAAACTCATAGAAGTCAAATTTATACTAACAAGTGATATAATATATCAAACTATTCTTACCATGAACGTCGAAATAATACACATACCAAAGTCTCGACAACTGCTTCATTTATTAGTTTTCCATCCTTCCTAAGATGTCCATGAGTCCTACTCTAGTTCTTAACCCTTTGATCTCTGGATTTTTTGTCCTTGCAATACAATTCTAGTAATTATATGTTCTAGCATGTGACATTTCATCTAAGAAGATTAAATATTTTATAATTTTACCATTTCATGAGCCACACGTGGATAACCCTTTCAATCCATAGTATGGAGAAGCTTTTGATTAGTTCTCAGAATGCTAAACTTGGAGATTGTTTCCTATTAAGAAAAGAAAAATATAATACAACAATAATTATAAAAACATTTAAGCTTCATATGCAAATATACTTACATGAAAGTCAGCAGAAAGAGTATTCTCGACAAGTTTCTCCCATAATTCTTCACAATTAACATTCTTTGGTCTAAGAAGGGTAATAGTGCGTGCTTTATTCACAGATCCTTTGACTTGAGTTCTGATTTGTTTTCTCAACCTTGATTTGAATGTCCTCCAATACTTCCCCATCTATTGAAATGTTATTCTTTTATGGCAATCACTCACATTGAACCTTTTGTTGTATTCGCACACAAAAATAAATTAAAGACTTAAAAGAATAGTGTCATTAAGAAAGAAATAGATCAAGTACGAAATAATCTTAAAAGGTGGTTAAGATATATACCTGTATGAAATTTCAAAGTTCGATTTTTTTTCTTTTCATCCACCGAATGCCATTCTTTATTTACAATAGGCACATGTTCTCGTACCATGGCTCCAACTATGCTAGGAAATTTATATGAGTTGTAGCCAACTACTTGTCGATATTTATTAAATTCGAGCTCCATTTTCTTATAATTCTTTTTAGGAATCATTTTCACTTGAGTTGGGCCCCCTTTTCTTTTTCGACGCATTTTCATTTAAAGGAGTATTATCTTTCAAATGGATACATCCAACGATATTGTACTGGTCCACATAAACGAATTTCTCTCCCAATGTGGATTGTTAAAT
>CAIGRH010238244.1:0-10390 GCA_903798295.1 Fraxinus nigra | reverse complement strand
TTCCTACTCATCTTACGGGGATGGCTGCTCTTTAAGAGAAGTTCTTTAGGTTGAAACAAGGACTGCATTGGTGGAATCGACATATGTTTGGAGATGTTTTCCAAAGGGTGTGAGATGCAGAGAATAAGGTGGATGAGGCAGAAAGAATATATGATATAGACCTATACCGGAGCATCGTAACCTATTATTCCCAGGCAATTTTGAATCGGACCTTATCTATTAGGAGAGTTTTTGGGAGCAAAAGGCCGGTTTACATTAGGTATGTAAAGGAGATCACAATACTCATTATTTCTATGTGATGGTTCAGGGACGTTGGATCAAAACGCGTATTATGTCCATCAAGACATAGGCAATGGAAGTCTTAGCTACTCCTGCTGACATTCAGCCTTCAGCAAATGCATTCTATTAGGATCTTCTATAGAGTTATTTGACCTCATTCGTTTCGATATCATCCCCAGGCTTTTGATGGATAATGATAATTTGGCACTAAACCGCATCTATTTGATTCATGAGGTGCGGGAGATGGTGTTTAGTATAGATGCTGACAGTACTGTTGGACCAGATTGATCTTCATCCCTATTCTTCCAGTGTTGTTGGGACATTATTTAGGACGATGAATACATGGCAGTCTTAGACTTCTTTGACGACGGCCATCTACCACGGGGTTTTACTACTACTACTATAGTATTGCTTCCTAATAGAGACGGTGCTTGTAGATGGACCGACTTCAGACCTATCAGTTTATGTATAGTGTTCAATAAGCTTATTACTAAGCTTTTGAACACGAGATTGAGTACCATGTTACCACGCATTATCTCTCCTCAACAGAGTAGGTTCATTCCTGGTCGCCTTATTGGGGACAATGTTCTATTGGTTTANTGGGACATTATTTAGGACGATGAATACATGGCAGTCTTAGACTTCTTTGACGACGGCCATCTACCACGGGGTTTTACTACTACTACTATAGTATTGCTTCCTAATAGAGACGGTGCTTGTAGATGGACCGACTTCAGACCTATCAGTTTATGTATAGTGTTCAATAAGCTTATTACTAAGCTTTTGAGTAATAAGTATGGTCACCTAATTGGGGACAATGTCTTATTGGTTCAGGAGCTTCTCCATACTTCAAATGATAGAGTACGAGGGGATAACACTGTGCTTAAACTAGACATGGCTAAAGCATATGATCCCATGGACTGGGGCTTCATTAATTCTCTATTTGAGGCTTTTGAATTTAATCAGATATGGAGCGATATGATCAGGTAATGCATCTCGGAGTGTTATTTTTCTGTACTCCTAAATGGCCGTCCATGTGGTTTCTTTCATTCCCTACGAGTGCTTAGACAAGGAGATCCTATCTTACTATTCTTATTCATTATAGCTGCAGATTACTTCTCACGCCTACTCACTTAGAGGTTTTAAGAGTATCTTAGTATGTGTTATCGACATGGATGAAGTATTCTTATCTCACGCCTTTTATTTGTTGATGATATGAGCACATTCGCCAATGGTCAGAAACAGTCTCTTAAGAGGATTCTTGGTTGTTTGGAGCATTATGAGGAGATTTCTGGTTAGTCGGTGAACAAGGATAAAAGTGGACTCATACTACCCAGAGGGACATCTATTAGTCATATCCGACAATTGGAGATTTTGACAGGTTTCCAACACTAGCAAATGACGTTTACATTGGCGAAGCTGGGAGGAGATTTGTCTTCCTACTAATGAGGGTTGTATAGGCTTTAGGAGATTACAGGATGTGGTAGACACCTTCTCCATGAAGCTTTGGTGGTTGTTCTGTTCTCAGAAATCTCTTTGTGCCCAATTCTTATAGGGCACGTATTGTATGGGGACACATCCTTTACTCGCAACAGTTTCCTACTCAGCTTTTCCTATCTGGAAGAGGCTGGAATTAGTTGGGCCCCAGACAAAGGCACACATTGAATGGCACCTTGGTGCAGGATTTCTATGATGAGACTAGGTGGGATATATGACATTTATTACAGGTTCTCCCTTCTCTTATGATAAATATATGACGTTTATTACAAGTGAGGGCATATTAATAAAATATAAGAGGTACATCTATCCTTTAACAAAAAAAATTCACATTTCTTGAATTTAGCATATAGCTTCTCGTCACGTGGTGTTTACATAAATATCTTTAGATGTTCTTCGTGTTGCTAAGAATCTTTCAAGTATATCAGTATGTCGTAAATAAATACGATAACTAATAGTTCAAATATTGATGAAACACTATTTATTAAGTCCACAAACACTATAGGGCCATTCGTCAAGCCAAAGGGCATCACCTTAAACTCATAATGCCCATATCGAGTCCTAAATGTCGTTTTTGGTATATCAACCGATTTAATCTTCAGCTGATGGTAGCCCGACCTTAAATCAATTTTCAAGAACATAAATGCATCCTTTAACTGATCAAATAGATCATCAATCCTAGGAAGGGGATACATATTCTTGATCGTCAACTTACTTAGTTTATGGTAGTTGATGCACAACCTCATGTTACCATCTTTCTTCTTTACAAAAAGTACCAAAACTCCCCATGGAGATACACTTGGTCTAATGAACCCTTTGTCTAGAAGTTCTTCTAACTATACCTTCAACTCTTGTAATTTCTTTGGTGTTATTTGGTACTGAACTTTGGACACAGGAGTAGCTCCAGGTACCAGATCTTTCGTGAATTCCACTTGTCTATTGGGTGGAGTACTTAGTAGATCATCTGGAAACATGTCATCATACTTTTGCATTATTGGCACATCATCTAACACTTTCTCTTCATATGAGGTGTCGTAAGACTGACAAGATAACCCTGACAATCTGGCTTCCTTAACACGCTTTCCTCCTCTAAAGCTAAGATAACGTGAGGAAGCACCTTAATCTTCGATGCATAAAATGTGAACTCCACTTTCCCCGATCTTCGAAAAATTACCTCTTTCACAAAACATACCATCGTGGTTCGATTTTAACCTAACTAATCCATACCTAAGATAACATCAAAATCTTTCATCTTTATAACATACAAGTCGGCCTCTAAAGTTAGTCCATCAAAATTTAATTGTACCTTACTTGCTATCATATCTATATCAATAGTTCTCCTTGATGGCATACTAACTTGAAGTACATGATCACTTTTCTGACATGAAGTACTAGTCTTTGCTAGACATATAGTAGATATGAGTAAATGACCAGAATCAATAAGAACGTAAACATGAATACTAGAGACGGATAAAATACCTTCATTACATTCGAATTTTGGGCAGCCTTGTCATGAGTCAAAGCAAACACCCTTGCTTTTCATTTCTTCTCTTGCTCAAATTCCTGAATCAATGGGCATGAAGAAGCCACATGGCCAAGTTGGCTACACTTATAACAAACATAATTTCCATACAGACATTCTCCTCTATGAAACATGTTATACTTAGGTAATTGGGATAAAGGATTGCTTGGCTGACCTATATGTGTCTGCTTCTTAAACTGCTCGGAATTTTTATTCTTGTAGTGCCACTTTCTTTTTCTAAAGTCATTACATTGTCCCTAATTTACCAGCTTTACCTTTGAGTAGATCACTGTTTGAGCTTCCTTTACCACTACCTGAAAAGTGGTGAGATCGTGTGAACTCACAATCTGCTTGATCTCTGGGCACATGCCCCTTTTGTAACATTTTTCCTTTATGAGCTCATTATTTACAAGGCGTGGAGCATATCAAGACAATTCCTCAAATTTACTCTTATACTTAGAAATTTCTATATCTCCATGTACCAATCTTAAGAATTCTATCTCTTTATAGCCTCGCAGAGCTTGTGGGAAATACTTTTCTCTAGTTCCAATTTGAACTTAGTCCAAGTTAGATTACATCGTTCTTCCTCGGTGCAAGTGCATGATGAGGATTCTCACCAATGGCGTGCTCTTCCAATTAGCATAAATTTGGCAAACAATACTTTTTGATTTTCTAGACAAGAGATATATCGAAAGATCTTCTCAATAGTAGACAACCACTCCTTAGGTGCCAAAGGGTCTTTCCTACCATCAAGAATAAAGGGTCGATATCTTTGAAACTATTCTACAGTCAAGAATGTTGGTGGCATCGGTAGTGCTTGTGGAACTGATGGAGCCTGAGGTGCTGGAGATGTAGCCTGAGCGGCCAAAGTCTGCTTCAACTCATCAATCTCCCAATAATTGCAATCTCATTTAGAAGAGTTAATGATACTTGCACAAAATAGGAAAAAGATTTTCAGATCAACATTTTTTATTATTATTATCTCAAAGAATCCCTAAAGAGGAATATAAAATAATAAAAGAGAGTCTGGTACTACTCAACATAAAAGCAAAAAGAGTACTATCATCAACAATTAAGTATAATAAAATCTACTAAAAATTTCACCCTCTATTCATCATTGCCATCATCGTCATTAATTCGGCCTCCATGAATCTTAGGTTTCTCAAAAGGTTGTGCCTCATCGCCTCAGATAGGTGAATGTGCATCTTCACTAATGTACATCTTAGTAGGTACACAATTGCCCTCAGGAATAAAAAGTCGGGCCAATTCCCACTACTCAATCAGCTCTACGTAGAAGGCTCATAGTCTATCTTGTGAGGCAAGGTAAGTACAGTAATCCTCGTAAATAATTGTAAATCGATTCAACCATCTCTAGCCACTCTTCTGATAAGGTATCAATAAGGAGGCAGGTGACCTGACAACCAGTGACCATATGCTCTAGTTGCCTCACCTCCATCCATCTTAATAACATCTCCCAAATGTGCTGGCCCATTTTGTGCGATGGATTCCACCGATACTCTTCACACTGCCTCATGATCTCATATCGACGAGGTATCAATGAACTCGTCTTCCTATAAGTTTTCTTAGTCCGCACCATCCGTGTCATACCAATTACTCAAAGTCTAATTAGTGGATATCTAATAAGTTTTAGTTAATTCTCGAGGACTTAAATAATCATTTAATTTGGTCACGTTCTTGAAATACTAGGTACAAGAATGATTATTTACAAAAGTATTCAAATTCTAACATATATTGATATTCATACATACATTTCAAATGTTGTATCTAGAATAAACTTTCTCATACTCGTTTCATAGATATAAGCATATTTATACAACTTATTTACCTCAAAATGGGCATAGAGCGACTAGGGCAATCAAAGTGCTTAGGACCCTCCTTAAAAAAATTAATCAACTTTATGTGACACAAAACACCTAAGATATGTCTTCTAATGCAAGTCTACATAAAATAAACCAAAGCTCTAATACGAAGTTGTAACGCCCCAAGTTCTTGGAACTCAAAACGTTTAAAAAAATAAAATCTTAGTTATAGCTCTTTAATGTCGACCAAAATAAATTGAAAAAAAAAAATATTTTGGAGTCTGCAGTGTAAAAACATAATGGGAGATATTTTTCCATATAGAATTAGACAATGATAGTGCAATTTTATTTTGGAAAACATATGGAGGAAATTCAGCAAATACCAGTTAAGTAGCAATAGAAAGAAAAATATGTTTAGCTTAACAAACAACTAAAATTTATGAAATTTAAACAGAGGCTATAAATTTTATATACATACAACATATAAAAAATTGGGATCTCAAAGATAATGTTTGAAGTATGAAAATATTTTTCAACTATGCTGGACAGTTTTTTCGAAACTGACCCGAAGCAGCCTACTAAAATGGACATAACTTTTTCTATATGTAATATTTTAAGGTAATTCCAAATATCACAATTAGAAGACTTGTAACCCTTTCAAACCCCACTAATTTCACACTAAGACAGAAACCGTAACCCAAGTCATACCCATTTTAAGTAGAAGGACAGAATCTGAATATTCAATTAAACAATATTTAAACTTCATGCAAAGTAAATCCAACATTTTTAAAATTTATAGTTGACGTGCAATGTATACAAAAACTAGAAGAAATAAACATTTAAACATTTTTAAAAGTGTCATCTAAGTGTTCATAAAAGATTTACGGGTTAATAACCCAAATGGTGACTCAACTTTGCAAAACGTTTTCACAAGGTCACTAAACTTTAAAAATCACCCAAGTTATCACTGAACTTTGCAAAAGATTTACACGGGGTCACTGAACTTTGCAAAAGGTTTTCACGAGTCACTGAACTTTAAAAATCATCTCATTCATCACTGAACTTTAGCAAAGTCCAGTGACCCTGTGGAATCTTATTACAAAGTTTAGTGATGAATGTAGTGATTTTTAAAGTTACGTGACCCCGTGCATGGAATTTTTTTACAAAGTTTAGTGATGAATGTAGTGATTTTTAAAGTTCAGTGACCCCGTGCAAACATTTTGCAAAGTTCAGTGATGATTTGAGTGATTTTAAAGTTCAGTGACCATGTGAAAACTTATTACAAAGTTTAGTGACCATTTAGGTTATTAATATTAACCCAAAGATTTACATAACTGAAAGTTTTACTAGAAAGTTAAAAAGTATTTTAAATCATGGAGCACTTGCCACTATGCTAAACCACTGCCATGACTCGAATTAGCCTGTAAAAGTTTATTAGGGATGATACCACAAGGAATACTCAGTAGAAACACTTAAATAAATGATTAAAAAACTATATTTTCTAGGAATGCAAACTTTGGTTATTAGTGTCACCGTCAATTTTGCAAAACGAACACATGATGAGGCAGTCCGTTACTCTCAAGTTTTGATAACCCCTTTCAAATAACAAAAAATATCTCTTCATCTCTTATTTGAACCACCAAATGGTGTTTCCGTTTTCTCATGAGTAACATAATGACACGTTTAATGCAAATCAAAATCAAATATTTTTTAGTTCACTTACAAAAGTGCCGAAAACACCCTACCTTAAATGCTTGGAGTTCGAATACTCTTTTGCAATCATTTCGTAAAAAAATACAACGTGATCTTATTTTAGAAACTTTCCAGATTCAAAAACATATTTAGTAAAGAAAAAAGGGGGCAAGTGAAGTTTATTTATATGTATGATGGTTTGTGAGAGAAAAACGTGGTTATAGGAGTTGAAAGAGGTTAATGTTTTTAATTACAAATGGAACTGGTGGTTGGTACTAAAAAATGAGATTTAAATGAACAAAAATGTGATTTAAATATATATATAATTTGAGGATTTGTGAAATCAACGTGCAAGTTAACTTTCCAACTGAAAGTGGTTTTTTATTTTTTATTTTTTAAATTAAACAAGTTAACAAAATGGGAATATAAAATGGTAAGTGAGGTGGGGAGTGGTTATAGGCACTTAATGGGTGAATGGTATATTTAAATGGGGTGCCTTAGAGGAAAAAATCAGATTGAGGGGTTGATAGGTATGAGAAGGAATTAAAATAACGTGGTTGAAAAATAGGAAGTTATTTGAAAGACAAAATCACGTTTAACGGTTGTTTGGCATATACAGTAAGTGTATCTAAATTTTAAAATTTTAAGGACTTAACATAAGTAAAAATTAATATTAAATGCGTCTCACAAATAACGTAACCAAATCAAAATAAGAAAAAATTGTTTATCATTCAAATGAGTCTTCGACACCTTATAAAATTCTATCGTGACCAAAATAATTAATTTGAAGTCTTAGGAAGTGTCGTAGCGACATAGTAGCGTAACCCACATCATTTTCGAGTTCCACAAAAAAATTTCTTTTAAAACGAAGCACAAGATTTTTCTCATTTGCTACACCTTTTCTCTGATGCGCTCATACTTCCCTACATGATGGATGGTTCATCCATGTAGAGGCTTCTCCCATAGTGTTCAGCTTTATCCATGGGAGGCATATGATATCAAGCTTGGAGAATTTGGGGATGGTCCATTTTGGGATCCACCTCTTCTTCGAGGTGCTCGTGTGTTCATCCATGTGAAGACTTCTCCCATGGTGTTCAGCTTCATCTGTAGAAGGCATATGATGTCAAACCTTGAGAATTTGGAGGTGGTCCCTTTTGGGGTCCAGCCCTTTTCCGAGGTGCTCATTCTTCCCTACATGATGGATGGTTCTTCCATGAATAGACTTCTCACATAGTGTTCAATTTCATCGATGTGGGCTTCATCTTTATAGGTATTTGAGGCAAGCCTCCATTGGGGTGCTTCTCTCCTCTCCTTTTGAAATGGATTACTTGTTTGCATGGGAGTTGCTTATCCATCTTAAGGGTTCCCTAATTGTGGATGCTTCATCTATGGGGGCTGACGTATGGGCGAATATGAGGCCTTACATGGTGAATATATGGAAGGTCATGCTTGTACATAGGCAAAATATGAAAATTGCCTTAAAGTCCTTCAGTAATTTCATGCATAGGTCCCCAACGTTTGACCATGTACATTTTGATCCTCATAATTAACTTGTATTTCAATCATACCCTTGATAAATTGCATTCAAAGTCCTTCAATTTTCGAAACATCTACACTTCAATCCGTAAGTTTACAATTTTATACGCTTTTAGTCATTTTCTCTTCTTTTGCATTGGTCTCCTTCAATTAAAATTTTTTTTTTTTGCTTATCACTTGATAGAGGCGTCCTTCTTCAGTACTACTCCCTTTATGAACTGTTCTTCAAAGGCCCCCCATTTGTAAAAACCTCATCAAAGACCTCCATTTTAGATGGTCTTTTTATTCATGCCCACTTCTTCTACGACCTTTACCTTACCAGAGGATCTTCTTATTCATGACCTCTTCTTCGGAAACTTCTTACTTTTAGAGGGTTTACTTATTCAAACCCACTTTTTCAACGACCTCTTCCTCTTCTAGAGGTCATCTTATTCATGGACTTTTCATTGGAGACCTCTCCCTTTCAAGGGTCTACTTATTAAAGGCCACTTCTTTAGCAGCCTCTCCCTTAGGGGTCTTCTTATTCATGACCTCTTCTTCGAAGACCTCCTCTTATAGAGGGCCTACTTATTCACAACAACTTTAGCAGCTTTCTCCTTTTCAGGAGGTCTACTTTTTCAAGGCCAACTTTTTAACGGCCTCCAATTTCTAAGGAGGTCTTCTTATTCATGACCTCTTCATTGGAGATCTGCCCTTTCAGGAGGTATATGTATTCAAAGCCACTTATTTAGTAGCCTCTCTCTTTTCAGAGTGTCCTCTTAGTCAAGGACTCTTCATTGACGATCTCCCCCTTCAGGGGGTCTTACAAATGGATTTCTATCTAAATATATTCATTTTATCAAGAAATATCAACAATCCAAGTACTGATATCAACTCCAAATCTCACTCTTAGGGCTTCCACTTGTTCTTTTTTCAATAACAAATCATTTTTCAAAGGAGAAGTCAAATAAATATCCAGGTAAGCTTTTTCCACATGAATGTTTGTGTTTGTAATAGCATTTTCCACAGACGGCGTTAATCTATTGACCTCGCTTTTTGTAAGGTCACATGGACAACAGATGCCTGGCTTACCCACTTCCACAAGTGCTATATTTTTCGTCTGAATCTCAAGTCAAAATGTGTTGAAATTTGTTTGTGTGGATGCGAGAAGGCTCGACATTTACTGTCCACTAGAGCATTATAAAAAATTGGGTAAACATGCGCCAATCTATTGACCTTATTTTTTGTAATGGTCATGTGGGCAACAGATGTCGAGCCCACTCATGTTCACACAAGCAAATGTCAACACGTTTTGACCTGAGATTCTAGTGGAAAAAGATGACGTTTATGGACGTGGAAGATGTTTTATGATTGCATATGTGATAAAAAAATCACAAATAACTCAACCAAGATGAAAATAAGCAAGAAGGAAGAAAGAAGATAGAGTATTGTTTGAAGTGTAAAAAGTTACATTAGATTCAAATGTTACAAGAATTTCTTATTTATAGAGTTCTAGCCGAAGTGGTAGTCATTGGATAAGAACCATGTGGCCTCATCTATCAGGTCGAAGCCTCACATCACTCAATTTACTATGTATTTAATACATTGACAACGGGTTAGCTATCTTATACCATAGGCTAGCAATCCTAACATTCATTATTACAAACGTTACATCAATCGTTCATAAACATTGCCTATAGATCCTCTAAAAAATAGTAATGGCTTAAGCCAAAGAGAGCTTCAGATTGGAGCGAGGGCTTCGGTAAAAGGAAGTTTCGTATTGGAGGTCTTTGGTGTCAGAGTTTCAGGGTAGAGAGGTTCGGCATCTTCTTTAACTTCTTATATAGTGCGTCGGCTCAAAGCTTCAGCCACTTTCCTACGCTTCAATTTAAGGGTTTTAACCACTTACATAGTACTTCGGATGAAGCGGTAGATTACCTATCTATTGTTGTTTTGCTGCAGGTGTCGCCTCGCTTTGGCCAGGGAGCTTCTGCTTACCCATGGTACTATAGGTGAGGCATCGATTTGTCATCTTTACCTATGACTTCGGTTCAGTTTCTGATGA